>LPNX010547033.1:156281-188236 GCA_001517045.1 Pseudotsuga menziesii | reverse complement strand
ATATATGAGGGGTTAGGGATTTAGAGAGAGAGAGATTAAGGGTTATTGGTTTGGGAGAGAAATTAATGGTTTAGATAAATAAAGAGAGAGAATGGGGTTTAAGGTTTAAATTGATAGATAGATAGAGAGATAGAGAAAGGAAATTTGTTTAGGGGTTTAGAGGGAGAGAGAGAAAGAAATAGTGATTAGGGGTTAGGTGTTTAGAGAGATTGAAGGTTATGGGTTTAGAGAGAGAAAAAGAGAGATATTAGGGTTTATGTGTTTAGATATGAAGAGAGAGATAATGGGGTATAAGGGTGTGGAGAGACAGAGAAAGAGATTGGGGTTTAGGGGTTAGAAATTCAGAGAGAGAGAGAGAGAGAGAGAGAGATGAGGTTAGAGGGTGAGAGAGAGAGAGAGAGAGCAAGAGAGAGAGGGGTTTACATATAGAGTGAGGTTGTGGGATAGTGGTTTAGAGAGAGAAAAATTAAGAGTCATAGGTTTAGAGAGAGAGATAAATAGAAATAGAGATTGTGGGTTAGAGAGAGAGAGAGATGGAAGGTTATGGGTTTGGAGAGAGAAATACAGAGAGATATTGGAGGTTAGTGGTTTAGAGACACAAAGAGAAATATTTGGAAGTAGGGGATTAGAGAGAGAGAGAGAGAGAGATTTGAGGTCAAGATTTTAGAGAGAGAGAGAGAGAGAGAGAGAGAGAGAGAGGTTGGGCGTTATGGGTTAGGTGTTTTAAATGGATAAAGAGAGAGAGAGAGAGAGACTAGGGCTTAGGATAGATATATAGAGAGAGATAAGGGGTTATAGGTTTAGAGAGAGAGATTAGGGGTTAGGAATTTATAAAGGTAGATAGATAGATAAATAGATAAATATAGATAGAGAGAGAAATTCCAATTTATGGCTTTAGAGAGATAGAAAGGGTTTCTGTAGTTAGTTGGTCCAAGGCCAGAGATGAGCTCTACAACTGGATTGAAGGCAGGGGCTAGAGGTTGTAGGAGGTAGGTTTCACGATGGGCAGGTATGTCAGTGATGTTCCATTAAAAACCTTCCAATATGGTTCTTGCTCCTCCTCAGGGGGAGAGGGATCATGGAAGGAATGAAATAGCAGAGGCGGATTCAATTATCTTGGGAAAAGAAAATGAAAAAGGAAAAGGAGTAATCAATGCCTAGATCATGCCAAGAGATGAGGAAGGCTACAGGGGAATCAGAAAGGAAGAAACAAATAATCAAGGCACACAAAGGATAGGACAATGTGTCCCAAAATCCAAGACTATGCTGAGACTATAGATCAAATATGAAAGAGTCAGGGAGGACATTCAATACATGAAAGAGAGGGAAATCATAGGAAAATTTGTGGGGATCTAGCCCACAGAAAAGACCCTGGTCTAGTGGCTCAACTCAATGTGGAAACCTTAAGGACACTTTGATCTTCAACTGGGAGCTAAAGTTTTCTTCACTATTATTTTCTTCAATGAAGAGGATAGAACGGAAATATTCGAGAATGAACCCTACTTCTATAATTCGACGGGCCTCTTTTTAAGGCCATGGAAAGAGAGATTTGACCCTAACAAGGAAAACCTGATGATAGCACCTGTATGGATAAGAATGTATTCCCTCCCAATAGAATACTAGAAGGAAGAAATCTTGATGGACATAGGGAACACTTTGGGGAACTTTATTAAAGTCTCAGAGCAAACGAGACAGAGGAAGTACATATCATATGCCAGAATATGTATCTACCTTGACATTTCCAGAGATTTTCCTGATGGAATAGAGTTAACCTGGGAAGATGAGGAATGGTTTCAGGCCATTGATTATGAACAGATCCCTTTTCACTATAGAAGATGTCACGAACATGGACACCTATTCAGATACTGTCCCCAAAATAAAAGACCAGGGGGAAAGAAATATCAAGACAGTCAGGATGCAGAGGGGTTCACTAAAATTCAAAACAAAAAATGGCAAGCGAGGAAGATTTCAGGGCCATAAGTAAACAAGAGAGTGCAGACCCAGAACCAGTTCAAGACCCTCTAGGAAGAGTAGAAAAATAGCATAGACAACACATAGGTAGAAACGGTGGAGGATAAACTCCAAGAAGAACAACAAGGGGAACAAGACAAAAAGAACCAAGGAATTGGTAAGAATATAACGCCAAAAAAGAATCCAGGTACAGTGAAAACCAAACCAGAGCGCCTTATTCAGAGCCAACAAGAGGAGGCCAAGGAAGACTCAAGGACAATGGAAGTCATCTCAGAAGAGATGGAAATAGGTGACCTAGATCTTGATAGAATGGAAGTTGCTTATTCAGATAAAGACCCAGCCCTGATTCCCCCTAAGAAGGTTCCCCTACTGGAGAAATCCATTATTCAAGGTAAAAGCTCAAGTTCCCTAGGGGTAGTTGTTGAATCTCTCAAAGTCACTGATGGCAAGAAAAATACGAAGAAAAATAAAAGGGTAAGACCTAGCAATGTCCAACAAATCAGAGTAATAGGTGAAAAATTGCTGGCTTTAGGGAAGTATCCAACAATAGATGCAGCCCTATCTCCCTTTAATTAATCCATTCTTGATGCAGATTATAACATGGAACATCAGAGGCTGTAAGAGCGCTCTTAAAAATTGTCTTCTTAAAAGAAGGATTGAAAGAGACAAATCAGGGATAGTTTTCCTATAGGAAACAAAATGCTTGGGAGAAGAACTTGCAAGTATCGCTCGCAAAGTGTGGAAGGGATGTGAATCTGTTGCAGTAGATGACAAAGGGGTGGCAGGTGGTCTGGGCATCCTTTGGAACCCTTGTGAGGTGCATTTATCAGGTTTCCTTGCTACCTCCTGCACTCTCATAGCCGATTTCCACATCATTGGTACCAGAATAAGAGGAGTCATTTCCAATGTTTATGCCCCCCCCGAGGGCTAAACAGAAACCTGCATTTCTAGAGTCAATTTCTGACTTAAAATCCCTAGTCAAGGATAAATCCTGGATTATGGGAGGTGAATTTAACCTGATTAAGAACCTCGATGAAGAAAAAGGTGGTATCTAAAACCTAAACGCTGCTAGTAATCTCTTTAATAATATAATTAATGATATTGATCTGATTGGTGTCAGAACTTCCAATGGCATATTCACTTGGAACAACAAGCAGACGGGTGACAGAGGGATAGCCTACAGACTTGACATAATTCTGCTTTTAGAATCGATCATGATGGTAGGTGGTAACCTTAAAGTGGTGGTTCTTCCAGCGGCAGGGTCGGATCACTGGCCCATAAGTCTGGAATGGGAAAATGTTGAAGCTAACCCTTGTAGACCATTTAGATTCGAGAAATTTTGGCTTCTCCAATAGGACTTCCATGAGAAACTCAAGGAATGGTGGGAGAGTTCCCCTCCTATCAGAGGCACCTGTATGTATCAATTTCAACAAAAAACTTAAACTCCTCAAAGGAAAAATCAAGAAATGGAATAAGGATTCATTCGTTAACATATTCCATGAAAAATAGACCTTAGAGAACAAAATTAAGTAACACCAATCTCAAGTAATGAATAGTGGATACTCAAAAGAACTAAGTATTCAGGAAAATTTATTGTTGTAGGACTTCAACCATAGAGAACAACAAGAGGAAGTCTACTGGAACTAGAAGTCTAGAATCAAATGGCTCCAAGAAGGAGAATGTAATACCATTTTTTTTCACAAAGATGCCATTCAACATAGACAGGGGGACTAGATGGATAGACTTAAGAAGGAGGATGGAAGCATAGCCGAAACCCAAGAAGAGCTAGAGACCACCCTGAACTCTTATTTCACCAATATCCTATAGGAACTGGATAGAGATAGGGAGGAATCCCAAAGATAAGTGTTAAGTCATATCCCCAAGATTATCATGGAAGACCATAATCAAATACTAGGAAAAGCCATTGAGATGGTGGAGGTAGAGAATGTTGTTAAACAAATGGATAAAGATAAAGCCCCAGGACTGGATGGTTTTACCATAAACTTCTTCCATGCTGGATGGGAATGGTTGAAGGAAGAAATATGGGCCTTGGTGGAGGACTATAGGAAATCTGAGAGTGTTCTCAGAGCTCTCAACTCTACTTTCTTAACTCTCATTCCTAAAGAAAGTGGAATAGAGGATCCAAGCAAACTAAGACCAATTTCCCTGTGTAATGTTATTTACAAAATCATTTCCAAGGTAATTGCAAACCATCTTCAACCTCTCCTACCTCTCATTATTTCTCCAGAACAAGCAGAGTTTGTTGAAGGAAGACAAATTTTGGATGGCATTATTCTAGTCCATGAAACTATCCATTCCATTAAAGCTACGAGGACTCCAGGTATGCTCTTGAAACTAGACCTTTACAAAGATTATGATAAATTGAATTGGCAATTCTTGGCAGGTATTCTTAAATCTTTTGGTTTTGTGGAGGAGTGGACTAATTGGATCATGAATATGGTCTCCTCTGCCTTCTTCTTAATCTTGGTTAATGGATCCCCCTTGAATCCCTTCAATGCATCTCGATGTATTAGATAGGGGGACCCCCTATCTCCCTTCCTCTTCATTATTGCAGCGGAAGGGCTAGGAAGAATTCTCAAGAACAAGAGAGCAATGAACAGAATTCAGGGATTATCCCTAATAGCCAGGATGGATCCACAGACCCATCAACATTTTGTGGATGATAACATGTTGATGGGCCCCTCCTCGGTGCATGAGGCCAAGGAAATTAAAGAGTGTTTGAACACCTTTCTGGAAGCTAGCAGCCTAGAAATCAACAAGGAAAAATCCCAGACCTACTTCTTCAATACCCCGAGGATTACCAAGAGAAATATTCTTAGAATCTTGGAGTTCTCAGAAGGCATCCTCACCTCAAAGTATCTCAGAGCGCATATGGTAGAATCAACTATCAAAAAAATTTCTTGGAAAGAATTGGTAGACAAAATTAACAAAAATATCAATCTCTGGACTTACAGAGCCCTTAGTTTCCTGAGCAGATTAATCCTGGTAAAATCTATTCTTCAAGCTATGCCCATTTATCTCTTCTCAGTGCTGGCTGATCTGAAATAAAGAACATTTAGAGGAACTTCCTATGGGGAGGAATAGAAGTTAATAGAAAGTGGCCTCTTGTGGATTGGAAAACCATTTGCACCTCGGAAGCTGTTGGGGGATCGGGGCTTAGAGACCCTCTTGACAACAATAAAGTTATGAGAGCAAAAATTTGGTGGAGATGGGTTAATTATGCGGAGGAACCATGGGACAAACTGTGGCACTTGAAATATGCCCCCCAATGTCCCAAGTAGTCCCTGGTTCGATTCGAATAAAATCTTCCAGGATCCAGCATTTGGAAGACTACCCAGGAAAACAGGGGTTTGGTCCAAAAGCACAGTTTCTGGGAAGTCGGAATGGAGAAAATGCTAGATTTTCAAGTGAAGCTCTAAACTAGGAACTAGTTATTTCTTATGGGGATGGTGCCCCATTGCTATGCACCTTTCTCCAGAATAATTCCATTGAAAAGGTGGCAGAGTTCTGGGACACCTGCAATGAAGATCAGCTGTTTCGGAGGTGGAAGGAAAGGATTTGCTGGAAAGCCAAAGCACCTGGGCGGATATCGAAGACTTTTTGATGGAGCTCTATGATAAAAGAATAACAAAGAATGAGGACCCAGATAAGCTTAGATTGGTCTATGCCAATGTAGGTAACTTTAACCCCAAATAATCCTTAGGGATACTAACAGGGACTTAGAACCTGGAGCCAGATGCCAAGTGGGGGAAAATATGGACTAGAGGCTGGTGGCCAAAGGTCTCTGTCTTCTATTGGATTGTGATTAAATGTCGTATCCTTACTTGGGATAACCTGTAGATCAGGGGATTCCATGGTCTATCTAGGTGCTGTAAGTGCGAAGAGAACAACGAGACCATAAATCATCTGTTGGATGAATGCAAAGTTATAGACTCCATATGGGAGAAAGGGGCGGAAATTTTCAGGAAAAACCACCAGCACAGGGGATGATCGGACATCACCATAGCAGATTGGCCTATTAACAGTTTAAAAAAAAATGTGAACCACCTATAGTAACTTCTGCCAGGTTTTACCCTAAGGGAAATTTGGAAAACCCAAAATAGACAGACCTTTGAGAACAAAGCTAGAAGACAAGGGGAAATATGGAACTCTATAAAATCTCACCTGAAAGAAACCATATCTCTTCAACAATGGACACAGGAGGAATATTCTATTGAATTAAATGAGCGAATAATTCTGTATGATTTAGGGATTGGGGAATTACCTCCCAATAATTCGATAGCTAGATCAATTCCAGCACCGGTTTCTAGCCCGAACTCTTGATATGCTCCTCCAGCTGGGTATTTTTGTTGATGAAATTGCCATTGATGCCAACATGGACTTGTAGTGGCCCCACAAGATTTCATTGATGCCACCAAGTCCCACATGTAGTGCCTTGACCTCTTATAGAGTGGGTTTGCACATTGCAGTGCCTTGGATCCCGACCATAGTGGGTTTGTGGCATGAAGAACCTTGTACTTGGTTGACAAGGTCCATGTACCCACAATCTTGGATCTTGATGCCACCACCTTGTTGAAGATGTTGAAGACCTTGTTGATGGCGTTGAAGACCCTGGAGATGGTCTTGAATACCTTACAGAAGTTGGAGAATCCCTATATGGATTGGAGAAGCATTAATGACCCATTCTGTGGTCATTCATGCTCTGATGATGTCATGGTACCCTAAGAGAAGGTATGGCAACCCCACAGGTGATATCTTGACCCGTAGAGGTCTCCCCATGTGGTTGAGGTGGTTGAAGCCCCTTGCTTGATGATGAAGCCCTGAAGATTTCATTGGACCCACACTTGGTGATTTGATGACCTTGCAACCCTTGTTGAGGTCATGGAGCTCTTGTATGATGATGATGACCTTGTATGGTCCTTGACATGCTATGGAACCCATGAACATGTCCTTGGTATGATGAAGAAGCCCATGAATACTTGGAACCCCTGATGAATACCTTGATGCCCTTGTAAAGGTCATGAAGTCCATATGGTTAGATGGCATGATGAAGGCACCCACACACATGTGTTTAATGTAGCCCCTTCATGTTATGATGATGCCCTCATATTCTGCATGTATGTTGAGATGAACTTGTTGATCATTATTGGAGCACTTGGCATGGTGTGGACATGAGAAGTCGACCTGATAAAAGAAAAAAAAGGGGAATTTAATCAATATTAAAAGCAAGTCCAACTGCAATGTCAGCTCCCTAATATACTCCATAGAGATTCCTTTTTAAAAATAAAAATTTGATTTAGTAATTCGGCCCCCAGAGGTTAAGGAAAAATAATAAAATATTATTTTGGAATTAAGAATGAAAACTGATGAAGTCAGCCCCCAAGCTTTGTGGAGAAGAAAAGGTATAAATAAGTGATCAAAAGTTTTAATTTGAATGTAATTTTGGATCTGCTCTGAGATTTTTTTGTGGATTGAGGCAAGTGGACTTTGAAAATTTGGAGGCAGTAGCAGAGACCTAAGTTTGAATCCCAGTCTGTGCAGTATAGTAGCAGTACATATCAGAATTTTATTGCAGAAATCAAGGTGTTTACAATCAACATACAGTCCAAGTTTTGAAGCTTTTTCTACATAGACTAAAGTCTTTTACAGTAAAGTTTTAAGGTCATATTCACAGTCCAAGATCATTCACAATGGTAGTGTGACACTCAGCCCAGGTATACTAATAAAGTCCACTGAGGTAGCGAATGTTGAAGTCCACTACTGCAATGAATGGGAGCAGTCTGAATTTTGCAGAGCTGCCACAGTCCAAGTTTTTGTTGAACATCTATAGTCCAAGTTTATCTGAGCAACAATAGTTTGAATTTGTGAACCATCTCAGTCATGGTTTTGGTCACCACAGTCAAGATCCAAGTTGTTGAAAACATCTCAGTCATAGCTCTAAACTCTTTCTTGAATAATGACATGGAGTGATGTATGCACATGTTTGATATGACAATCACGTAGACTGTGTCAACTTGACAACAGTTATATTATGACAAATATTGAGGCAAGTCAAGTGATCAAGTAACTAAGGAAAATCAATCTCAGTTGCGTTGAAGACACAAAATTTTTAGACATCAGTTTGGAAGGTATGCTAATACATCTTCTCAAGTTTTCTAAGAAAGAGGTATGTTCATTTTTCCCAAGTTCTAAAAGGATCAAAGATCAAGTAAAAATTAAGAAGCTACAGATTCAGTGAACTAGAGTGAAAGTTTGATATCTTCCATAATTTTTTTATGCATATATATAAATTTGTCATTGAAGACACCATGACATGGTCTTGGATTGAGTTAAGTATTTTCCTTAAGACATCCTGTTGGGGCCTAGAAATTCACAGGTGACAACAGCAAGGGATTCTCCCCAATCAATGTTCCCAACTAGCCCGTTGACTGTTTGGTGTAGGGAATCCGTCCGGTTTGTGGTCCGGCTACTGTAGGTCAAAGTAACAAAACAAAGGTTTTACCAGTTGCGGCCTGGTCCACCGAGTTTTTTGTAATTTTTGACTTAATGTATGCAATGCAAATGCCTAACTAACAATGAAGGGTGATAAGATGCGAGGAACTACACAATGTGATGCACAGGTTCTTACCTCTCGTCTTAGGCTCATAGGCATCTAAATCACATATGCAGTAATGCAATAACTAACTATCAATCTAACTACCTATCTATCCACCTATCCCCGGGGAGCCAGAATATGATTTATTTATGAGTAATGTGGATTATTCATGCATTATAAACAGAAATTACAGGTAGCTGATATTCTTATCTACAACACATGAAAGATTAAAGATATTTCAACAATCAGATAGCCAACTGTTTCATAAGTAGCATACATTACTCATGGTGAAAATATTCATAAAATAAACCAGAGAACATTCATATAGGAACATAGGTTCAAAGAGTTAGAACGGTCTCACAGTTAATGGATACAAAGTTGAAAAATGAAAAGTTCCTCTTCAACAAATCCATAGCACACATTTGAATATTCCACCAAGCTTTCTCCAACAGGCAAACTGTAATTATCTATTGTAAAAGGAAATAGTTCTTCTTACAATATGTCTTCATCAATCTAACTAGGAAAAGCCCTTATTCCCTCTTAGTCTATTACATTTATACAAAAAATATGAGATGGTTGGGCTGCCCAAAGTAACCTTTGGGCTTCCCAACGCTTCATTCCCAACGCTTGGCTTTCTCAAATGTTTTTACAACAAAAAAAAATGTTACAAAATACAAAGGTGACCAATCCCTCACGAGGAGGGCCCCACTTGGCTGTCTAGAAAATTCTTCCATGCTGCAGCTTCAGTAGCGATGCCTTCAAAGGCACAAGGCTCCAAAAACTGAATATTTATCTCAAACTTCTTAGCTTGGTTCTTGATAGCCTCGACACTGGATGTACTCAATCGAAGCTGATCTTCTAGAAGTTGTACACTGACAGCTGGATGATCTACTTCGCTTCTCAAGATCTGATCATCCAAGGATTTGACATCATGTACCTTAGCTTCTTTCTCCTGGAATCTCTTCTGCAATAGCTCCACAAAGGCGTTGTGATATGGGAAAGCTTCAAGCCTCTTTTCAGCTTCTATCTGGAACCGGTTGTAGGTAATGAGAAGTCTTCTAAAAAACTCAGTGCATAATCCCTTTGTCTTTGTTACTGCCTTCTTGAAGTCTTCAATGATGTTGATAGCAAACTCCACTAGGTTATATTCTCGTTTGAGAGCCTGTTGGTCTTTTGATGGTAGCTCTGCTGGGGTTTCTTCGTTGTTCTCCAACCTCACCATTCTTGCAGTTAAGACCTCTAGGATGTCCTGGGATCTATCCACAAAGTAGGATGCAGTTTCCAAGATCTCCTCCAATCGACCATCGATCTCCAGCACTCTACAACTTTCTTCTTCAACAGCAGTCTGCAGCTGCAGCATCTTGGTTTTTTGGGTCAATATATGCTCCTTGAAAGGATGGAGGTTAACCTGCTGTTATTTTGCCACTTCCAAAGCAGTGGTCAAAGAATAAATCTGCTCCTGATGTTCCTTTCTCAGTTCTTGGGTGTGCAGATCATTGGCCTGCAAGAGGATCTTCTGTTGCTCTTCTAGCCCTTCCACCTTTGCCAGTAGCTGTTCCTTCTCATTCTTTAGGTCTTGGCATTCCTTCTGCACTTTCTCTAGGGCCTCCTATGCCATTTCCTTGACTTGCATCTCTACTTGGAGGGCCTGTATCTCAGCTTTTGAGGATTTCATTTCCCTTTGCATGTATTCATATTTCCTCTTGAGCCTGTTGCTCTCTTCCCTCTCTTGCCTCAATGTATCTTTCAATTGAGCAGAAGATTTCTTGGATTGCTCCAAGTCAATCATGATTTTGCTTACATTATCCTCTGAATCTTGGATGAATGCAGACCCGGATCTTAGGGTAAATCTCGGATCTTGGTCTGTTCCTAACATAACAGCCGTATCCACTATCATTTTACCAGGTAGACCTTTCACCTCAACTTTCCTCTCTGTCCTCTTTATTATTCTCTTTGTTGCCCTATCATAATATACAGTGTTGAAATCAGGGATTTCCTTTCCCTTTTCTTGCACAAAAGGGACCATCTTGAGTGTGGGGACCATGGGTGTGCTGGCAGCCGGTACTTGAGAGGTCTAAACCTTGGGGTTCTCCACTTCCTGGGTCTGCTCTGCTACTGTTTCAGAAGCTGACTGCTGTGTCAATTTTATCCTTTTAGCTTCTTGCATTTGGAGCTCCTCATCGAGCTTTCTTTTCGCTTCTTCAGCTACTTTTCTAGCTGCTTCTTCTGCCTCTTTAGTTGCTTCCTGGGCTTTCTCAACTGCTTCTTGAGTAGCTTTTCTTTTCCCTTCCTCTTCACTATGCAACCAATCTGCAGCTTCCTATGCCAATCTTTGGGCTTCTTCGTTTCTTATTTTGTCTTCTTCCTCTGCCTTTGCCTGTTCATCCCCCTTTCCACCCTTGGTGGTGATTTTCTTCGTGAATCTTCTTTTCAGTGCTGTCATGTTTGGGGCATTCCGGAAGACAGATTATTCCCTATCAAAATGATGGGTATATTTGAAATGCACCTTATTTTCTTTACAATGATCAGCCACTTTACCATGGGAGTCATTTCTATGATAGGGCATCTCACCAAAATGGAACCTCTCCAGCTCCTCTACGAATTCACCGTCTTATTTCACTTTAGTGAACATGTAGCTCCCAAGTTTGAAGGGCACGGGAGGATAAACAGTCTTCTTGTGTTTGAACAGGAAGCTGCCTATTCCATCTAGGAACACTTGTCTAACTGCCTCCTTATGGACAATGTAATCAGTTGCATATTTTGGCAGTAGGGAAGGTGCTCTTGAGCCCCCAAACATTCTAAAGTACATGCCATGTTCGGTCAAATAGTAGTCTGCGTAATCTTGTATCACTTGCATGGCCTCCTCAGACATACAATCACACTCTTTCCAGAAAATGAGTGTGTGTAGTGGCATAATGAAGTGCTCACAAACTTCCCTGTAATGGCTATGGTACTGGTGTGCCCATAGTGGTCTATAAGCAGCATAGATAGGCATTCTTTCCCTGTCCCAGATGCACCTAAGACTAGGGAAAGGTTGGTTGCATAGTATACAGTCTATGAGTATTGAGCTCATATAAAACTCAGACCTTTTCCGAGACTCCCCTTCCAAGGCTGAGGTCAAGAAAGAAGAAAGACTGTTGGATACCAGGCTGGCCCAATTGAAGATTGTCCCTTGGGTGGCCACATGAAAAATGATGGGTATCCACTCTAGCTTGAAAAATCTGCCATGAGCTCTCCCAAAGACCCTATTAAGCATCAGAGCTATAAATCTGTAGGGAGCCCTCAAGCTCGCTATATCATACTCACCTGTCGGTCTATATCGGTAATGTTTTCCCTACAACAACATTCTCTTAAGAGTCTCTATGATGTCCATTCTAATTCTATTCAGCCAGTCATCAAATAAGAATACTTGGGCTTCTGGCATGTGATAAGCCAATGCTACATATCTAGGGCTAAATGCAGCATAGCCCTGTCTTTCATCATTTCCCAGAATCATTGTGGTTACATCTTCCTGCGGCAGAATCCAGCCAATTACCTCAGAGCATGGGAACAACTCTAGTCTGGTGGCGACCTTCATAAGGGAAGATATTTCAATGTTTGCATATATGAACTCTTCTTCTAAGCCCATGTCGAGAACTTCTCTTCGGGTAATCATTCTATAGATTTCCCCCCACTGATACTCCGGTTCAACACCAGAAATACATTTAGTGTCTTCATACACGTATTCTGTCTTGGTAACAACCTCCACTTCTAGCTCTTCTTTGACCATAGGGGCCTTCTTCTTTTGCCTCTTTGACATGGTGAGCTTGAGTTCTTCCTGCCATATATACATTGTAACGTTTAAGCAAATCAAGTTGCAGACACTTATATGATAATGTGCAATGTTTTACTTCTTCAATGTGTCTTGTGACAGTAATTAGTTAATGAAGCCAAAACATATGTGTACCTAGGCTGAAATGGCTTAACTAACAGGATTATTGAACCAAATGGGCAGTATTCAGAGACTTTGTTTATGTCTATCATGATGGAAACTAGCTGTGTGCAATAAACTGTGCATACTACCATTACTTGCCAATATAAACATTAACAATATAATCTAGCAGGAATGGTGTCTACATAAAATTGAAAAGGCTCATGCTGCTTGCGGGGAAAAATAATTATATTGACACGAATAAAGCTTCCGTTCTCTGTGGTTGCTACTAACATTTTGCTGTGCAGGATAGACAAAGGATGAAAAACCCCCACAATCCCTCTCAACGGCACTCTACAAACAACCTCCTGCAATCTAATGGTGGATAACCTAAATGCCGCGGTACATTCTTTCCCCCTTCGTCTTGGGTTTAAGATAAAATCCAATGGTGCATGGAGTGGCGTAGCGCAACCTTGGTCAGCACACCTGGTGTCATAGTCAAACCCCTTTCCTGGCCATGGTTCGAAAATGAGCAAGAATCGGTTGCGCGGGACCGCGTAGGAAAAATGGCTAGGGTTCGAGGATACGGGGGGACTGAAAATCTCAACAAAAAGGGTACCCACCAAATGCTATAGAAAAACCACAAACTCTCCCTCCGCAACCCATCATCACACACATGGAAGCTTGGTGCAGACGGCGTAATGGCTGCCTGCACCAAACCCCCAACCACTACGCGAGGTTGAGAGACAACGGCAGTGTGCAAACTAATCTGTGGTTTAAAATTCCCCCTTCCCAAGATAGTTATGACAAAAATCCCCAATTAAATAGGCATAGAAAAAAAATATGAAGGAAAAGGATGCACTCAACACCCTAACCGCAGCAAACAATCAATCAAAAACCTAAACGGAAATGGGAAAAGGCTAACGAGCCTACCTGGAAATACAATGCATACTCAATGGGAAGATGAGTGGTAAAACATCCACAATCGAGCCACCTGAATGTGGGTACCAGCACGGAATCCTTCGCAGCTTGTGAGAATGGCACACACGACAATTAAAGTACTCAATAGTCGAAAACAACAATAAAAACATAACCCCTCGACCCGTATAAATAGTCAACCACCACGGGCGTGAAAAACATCAGACATCGGAGAGCTTTCTAATCAGAGGCTGAAATCGAATTCTTGATGGACAATCACAACGCCAATTCATCCGCGGTGACATGTAGCAAAGAAAAGCATCAGACGATGGAAGGTTTTGTATCGGACGTCGAAAGCTTCTATCTTTCCGCTACGGCGAAAAGCCTAAACTAAAAACCCATCCGCAACGGGAGAAGTTTTGAGTGGGAAAAAACACTATGTACCAGCAAAGTCTGGGCTTCTGCCATCCGCAGCGGCAGATCCGCAAAGCATCCCATCGTCCGCAATGTCGGCTTGGATTGGAACATTAATGGTTCGAAAAGCTTAGAGTTTTGGCAGCTATAACGGTGGAAAAGAGAAGACTTCGAGTAAGCGACTGAAAGCTGACGCGTCGGCCAGCGGATTGCTTTAACCTCTTTGGGAGCCGCAATGATGGGAGAAATGATCAAAATAACTTCCTATGCAAAACCACCAAGCATTCGATGTGAAGACAAAAAAAAATAGGCAAAATTAATCGAAGTTGAACCAAAATCTATCCGCAACAGCGGAAGCAGAAGCGACAAAGGCTCCGATGCAAAACCAAAATCCAGCCGATTTCGCCAAACGAATCGGAAGCAAAGTCAAAGTTAAAACTAAAAATCCATCTGCAACGGCGGAGAAAGAAATGACAAGTCTTTCCGATCTAAACCAAAACAAACGCGAAAGACCGATGGATCGGAAGATGAAACGCATTTCCTTCTGCAATGACAGGAGACGAAAACAAAGACCCACTCGCAACGACGGAAGATCAAAACAAAATACCCTCCGATTCAAACCATCTTCAAACACAATTAAAGGCAAAGGATGAAGGTTTGAAATTCTTAATCAAAATTGAAAAAGAACTACAGATCAATCCAAGCATAAGCAGGTATTTTCTGAAGCATTCTCAAACCAAACCCAAGAAGACAATCAAACTAATTCAAGCAAAAGGAGGGTCCTAAAATTTTGGAATTTTGGGAAATTTGTTGCAGTTGCAACAATTGGCGACTACCTGGTGAACCCCAAATTTCTGAATTAACTCCTTCCCAGTGCAAGACCATCTGAATAAAAGTTGAAATCTTCTAGATGTCTTTATCCTCGGGCTAGCCAACTTAAGCATTTAAACCATTGAGAAGTAGTCTATTCTTTGGGAAATGGTAACATCAGAAATATTGCAAGTCTGAATAACTCTTTTGAGGCCAAATAAGTGAGGTTTATTTTTCTTGTCCTCAGGTAGTTTACAGCTTGGACACCACAGGATTGTAACAGAGAGTAAATAGTATTATCCTTTTGTTCTGAATTCCCATGCCAACTGCACTTTTGTGCCTTTTGAACTTTAGTTCTTTTGCTATGAGTCCTCCTGCATGCCTTTCTTATTGAATTTTAATTCAGGATCCTCTATCCCATAGTGTCCTTTTGTGTGAACAGTGTATTTCATATTTCAGTTCATGGACGGAGAGGATCTTGTGGCAATTTAGTACTTCATGCTTTGATATGTATTGTTTTTCTTTAAGGAGTTTTGACTCTAGATAGATTTTTTGCTTTTTCTAAATATATGACATGGGATCATTTATATATGATATACTATTTTACTCTGCTTCCTTTCCGTGGGTCTCCTGCTATCACCCCCTTGGATATTTAAGATGTGAAATGGATGGAGCCTCGAAATAGTATTCCAGACCTCCTTTACTTTTGAGTTATTTGTAGGGGTTTAAGTAAGACTTCAATGAATGCATGGCCAGTTAAGGATACTGCTACTAAAAGAAATTCTATATTTTAAAACACAGTCTTTTGCTCAAGATTTCGGTTATTAAAGAACCCTACTGTTCCCATTGCAACCAAAAGTTTGCCTCTTTATTCAAAAACAAAAACTACTAACAAAAGCAGTGCAAATCAAGAAAGCAGCATCAAATTAAAGAAAAATAGCATTATTTATGTACAAGGCAAAAGAAAAGAAAATAAAAAGGTGTGCCTGCCCCTTGAAAATCTTCAATCAATGAGTTAAAGGGCTAGGCTACGATGAAGGTCAAAAATCTATCCATGATCTAAGTGTGCCATTTTTGAAATTGAGACCATATCTACTGGTCTGCACTCATTTTCATCAGCCTGAGGAAGTTGAAATAGCTCAGGCTGAGTTTCAATCATATGACTGGCCTCTCTCGAGTTAATATGTCTTAGCTTAAGCTCAGTCAGATAGTTTCCCAGGACGGAATCAACAGATTCATTTCCCTCTCCTATCCCAGTAACATTGTGCTTCATGTAGGGATCTCTCAAAATCCTAATCAGGTTTGGGCTTCCCTTCTGAGGCAACAACAAATGTGACCAGTCGAAAGCAAAGTACCCATCTAGGAGGGCTACCCAATCTCGATTCAAGATCAATCCGTATCCATCAGGTATGTCTGCTACTACAATATCAAGGTATTGACATATCTTTCTATTTGCAGACAATCGAATCAAAACATTCTTCATCTCCCCCACTACTTTGACACTAGTGTTGTCTAGTTGAGTCACATCCCAATCAGTAGGTTTTAGGTGCCCATTAAGCTTTGTACATATTGCAAGAGGAATGACATTCACCGATGATCTAGAGTCAACCAGACAATTATGGACTTTATGGTTCAGGATTTCCAGAGTCAAAAGGAAAGGTGGGGTGCTAATTTTCCTTTCTCCAAGTGATTCAATATTTTCCTCCACAGGTTGGTTTTCAGTGGGTATCTCCTCTTTAACTTCTTTAACCTTTTTGATGCTTCCTCCCTCACCATCTTCCACAGGTTTGACAATCTCATTGTTTGGCTTTGTCTCTTGGTTGAGGGTAGTGGCTCTATGGGTTTTGTCCTCAACCTTCGCATCTGCCTGTCTCTTGACATTCTCCTACAGATTTGTAATCTTCAAAATTATGGTATTTTCTTCAATTGCTAAACCCATGTCCTTGGTTGTTGTAGATGTGCCTTCAGACTTAGGATTACTCTCTTCAGTGTCAAATAGTGAGACCCCATTCCATGAAAACATGTTATCAATATCTTGTTTCTCCATGACCTGGTTTTTATTTTCCTTCTTACCACTGTCCTTAGTCAATTGAGGGTCCAACAACTTATTCATCACTAGTATCATTGAATGTAACCATTGAGGGCACTTCTTCTCAGATTGAGGTTGCTGGTGAAAAGTACAGAAATTCTCTCCCCCTATTTCTGTTATGTTCATTGATTCTAAATTTGGTGGAGGGACTTGCCTTTGGTTGTTATCCTTTCTTTTTGGAGAGTAGGGCTTATAAGTTTTCTGGACGTCCCTTTCCTTTTCCAGATCTCTTATTCAGTTGGATAGCTTTTGCATCATTTTCAGCATTCCCTGATAATCATGTGATTGGTCCTCTCTAAGTTTAAACAACAATAAGATCTTTTTCCTGATAGTATTTTCTTCAGGTGCTTCATGATAATCTGCTATGATTTCCCTTTCAGCCTCTACCCTTTCTGCCTCTTCATAAGTCTCTACCAAAGTAGGTTTGGCCTTCATCTTGGAAAACATGGCTAGCTCAGGCCCTAGGGCTGAAGTATAATATTCAATTAAGACCTTATCTGAGGGTCTATCAGCTTCAAAAAATTTCTTTAGGTATATCAAAAATCTTTGAGTGAACTTATGTACCTTTTCATTCTTCTCTTTTCTTAACAAGCCAAGACCTTTCATCAATGAGGCATGTGTCTTTTGGGCTGTGTATTTACTTCTGAAAACCTTTTCAAAAGTGTCCCAATCAGGGATAGAGTTTGCAGGTAGACTGAAATACCAGGATGCTGCTGCTCCTTTCAGGGTGTGAAGGAACAGTCTACAGACCACATCTTCATACTCCCCAGCCCTTATCCCTTCTAAAGCTAGATAAAAGCTTTACAGGTGATCATCTATGGCAGTCCTTTCTTCGGGGTCAAACTTAGGCAACAACTTGTCAAAGGCCTGAGGTAGGTTATGCAAAGGAGGTGTGAGATTCAAAGGGGATCTAGCTCTCCATGCTGGCAAAGGGTTGGGATGATTCACAATCACACCGGCCATAGGCACAAGTATAAGAACAAGAGTCCAAGCAAAGAACAACGTAGGGTGAGAACCGAATTTCTTACTTCAGAGGTAAAACCGAAAACTGTAAGTCCTTGGGTCAGGCTACAAGCTTCAGACATCTGCTGGTGGGGTAAACTTGGGAAAAATTTGAGTTTCCATGGCCAGCCATGCACTGGCGGCCCTCCTTCTAGCACCAAAACTGTTGGGGCTTGGAAATTCGCAGGCGACAATAGCAAGGGATTCTCCCCAATCAACGTTCCCAACTAGCCCATTGACTGTTTGGTGTAGGGAATCTGTCCGGTTTGCAATCCGGCTACCATAGGTCAAAGTAACAAAACAAAGGTTTTACTGGTTGCGGCCCAGTCCACCGATTTTTTTGTAATTTTTGAATTAATGTACGCAATGAAAATGCCTAACTAACAATGCAGGGTGATAAGATGCAAGGAACTACACAATGTGATGCGCAGGTTCTTACCTCTCGTCTTAGGCTCATAGGCATCTAAATCGTATATGCAGTAATGAAATAACAAACTATCCATCTAACTACCTATCTATTCACCTATCCACGGGGAGCCAGAATATGATTTATTTATGAGTAATGTGAATTATTCATGCATTATAAACAGAAATTACAGGTAGCTGATATTCTAATCTACAACAAATGAAAGATTAAAGATATTTCAACAATCAGATAGCCAACTGTTTCATAAGTAGCATACATTACTCATGGTGAAAATATTCATAAAATAAACCGGAGAACATTCATACAAGAACATAGGTTCAAAGAGTTAGAACAGTCTCATAGTTAATGGATACAAAGTTGAAAAATGAAATAGTTCCTCTTCAACAAATCCATAGCACACATTTGAATATTCCACCAAGCTTTCTCCAACAGGAAAACTGTAATTATCTATTGCAAAAGGAAATAGTTCTTCTTACAATATGTCTTCATCAATCTAACTGGGAAAAGCCCTTATTCCCTATTAGTCTATTACATTTATACAAAAAAGATGAGATGGTTGGGCTACCCGAAGTAACCTTTGGGCTTCCCAACGCTTCATTCCCAATGCTTGGCTTTCTCAAATGTTTTTACAAAAAACAAAAATGTTACAAAATACAAAGGTGACCAATCCCTCATGAGGAGGGCCCCACTTGGCTGTCTAGAAACTTCTTCCACGCTGCAGCTTCAGTAGCGATGCCTTCAAAGGCACAAGGCTCCACAAATTGAATATTTATCTCAAACTTCTTAGCTTGGTTCTTGATAGCCTCAACCCTGGATGTACTCAATCGAAGCTGATCTTCCAGAAGCTGTGCACTGATAGCTGGATGATCTACTTCGCTTCTCAAGATCTCATCATCCAGGGCTTTGATATCCCGTACCTTAGCTTCTTCCTCCTGGAATCTCTTCTGCAATAGCTCCACAAAGGCGTTGTGATCTGGGAAAGCTTCAAGCCTCTCTTCAGCTTCTATCTGGCACTGGTTGTAGGTAATGAGAAGTCTTCTGAAAAAATTAGTGCATAATCCCTTTGTCTTTGTTACTGCCTTCTTGAAGTCTTCAGCGGTGTTGATAGAAAACTCCACTAGGTTATAGTCTCGTTTGAGAGCCTGTTGGTCTTTTGACAGTAGCTCTGCTGGGGCTTCTTCGTTGTTCTCCAACCTCACCATTCTTGCAGTTAAGACCTCTAGGACGCCCTGGGATCTATCCACAAAGTAGGATGCAGTTTCTAGGATCTCCTCTAATCGACCATCGATCTACAGCACTCTACATATTTCTTCTTCAACAGCAGTCTGCAGCTGCAGCATCTTGGTTTTCTGGGTCAATATATGCTCCTTGAAAGGCTATAGGTTAACCTACTATTCTCTTGCCACTTCCAAAGCAGTGGTCAAAGAAGAAATCTGCTCCTGATGTTCCTTTCTCAGTTCTTGGGTGTGCAGATCATTGGCCTACAAGAGGATCTTCTGTTGCTCTTCTAGCTCTTCCACCTTTTCCAGTAGCCGTTCCTTCTCATTCTTTAGGTCTTGTCATTCCTTCTGCACTTTCTCTAGGGCCTCCTGTGTTGTTTCCTTGACTCGCATCTCTACTTGGAGGGCATGTATCTCAGCTTTTGAGGATTTCATTTCCCTTTGCATGTATTCATATTTCCTCTTGATCCTGTTGCTCTCTTCCCTCTCTTGCCTCAATGTATCTTTCAATTGAGCAGAATATTTCTTGGATTGCTCCAATTCAATCATGATTTTGCTTACATTATCCTCTGAAGCTTGGATGAATGTAGACCCGGCTCTTAGGGTAAATCTCGGATCTTGGTCTGTTCCTAACATAACAGCCGTATCCGTTATCATTTTACCAGGTAGACCTTCTGCCTCAACTTTCCTCTCTGTCCTCTTTATTATTCTCTTTGTTTCCCTATCATAATATACAGTGTTGAAATCAGGGATTTCCTTTCCCTTTTCTTTCACAAAAGGGACCATCTTGAGTGTGGGGACCATGGGTGTGTTGGAAGCTGGTACTTGAGAGGTCTGAACCTCAGGGTTCTCCACTTCCTGGGTCTGCTCTGCTGCTGTTTCAGAAGCTGATTGCTGTGTCAATTTTATCCTTTCAGCTTCTTGCGTTTGGAGCTCCTCATCAAGCTTTCTTTTCTCTTCTTCAACTGCTTTTCTAGCCGCTTCTTCTGCCTCTTTAGCTGCTTCCTGGGCTTTCTCTACTGCTTCTTGATCAGATTTTGTTTTCCCTTCCTCTTCACTATGCAACCACTCTGCAGCTTCCTGTGCCAATCTCTAGGCTTCTTCGTTTCTTCTTTTGGATTCTTCCTCTGCCTTTGCCTGTTCATCCCCCTTTCCACCCTTGGTGGTGATTTTCTTCGTGAATCTTCTTTTCAGTGCTGTCATGTTTGGGGCATTCTGCAAGATAGATTCTTCCCTATCAAAATGATGGGTATATTTTAAATGCACCTTATTTTCTTTACAATGATCAGCCACTTTACCATGGGAGTCATTTCTGTTATAGGGAATCTCACCAAAATGGAACCTCTCCATCTCCTCTACGAATTCAATGGCTTGTTTCACCTTAGTGAACCTGTAGCTCCCAATTTTGAAGGGAAAGGGAGGATAAGTAGTCTTCTTGTGTTTGAATAGGAAGCTGCCTGTTCCATCTAAGAACACTTGTCTGACTGCCTCCTTATGGACAATGTAATCAGTTGCATATTTTGGCAGTAGGGAAGGTGCTCTTGAGCCCCCAAACATTCTAAAGTACATGCCATGTTCAGTAAAATAGTAGTCTGCGTAATCTTGTATCACTTGCATGGCCTCCTCAGACATACAATCACACTCTTTCTAGAAAATGAGTGTGTAGTGGCATAATGAAGTGCTCATAGACTTCCCTGTAATGGCTGTGGTACTGGTGTGCCCACAGTGGTCTATAAGCAGCATAGACATGCATTCTTTCCCTGTCCCAGATGCACCTGAGACCAGGGAAAGGCTAGTTGCATAGTATACAGTCTACGAGTATTGAGCTCATATAAAACTCAGACCTTTTTCGGGACTCCCCTTCCAAGGTTGAGGTCAAGCAAGAAGAAAGACTGCTGGATACCAGGCTAGCCCAATTGAAGATTGTCCCTTGGGTGGCCACATGAAAAATGATGGGTATCCACTCTAGCTTGAAAAATATGCCATGAGCTCTCCCAAAGACCCTATTAAGCATCAGAGCCATAAATCTATAGGGAACCCTCAAGCTCACTGTATCATACTCACCTATCGGTCTATATCGGTAATGTTTTCCCTGCAACAACATTCTCTTAAGAGTCTCGATGAGGTCCATTCTAATGCTATTCAGCCAGTCATCAGATAAAAATACTTGGGCTTCTGGTAGGTGATAAGCCAATGCTACATATCCAGGGCTAAATGCAGCCTAGCCCTGTCTTTCATCATTTCCCAGAATCATTGTGGTTACATCTGCCTAGGGAAGAATCCAGCCAATTACCTCAGAGCATGGGAACAACTCTGGTCTGGTGGTGACCTTCATAAGGGAAGATATTTCAATGTTTGCATATATGAACTCTTCTTCTAAGCCCATGTCGGGAACTTCTCTTCGGGTAATCAGTCTATAGATTCCCCCCCACTGATACTCTGGTTCAACACCAGAAATACATTTAGTATCTTCATACACATATTCTGTCTTGGTAACAACCTCCACTTCTGGCTCTTCTTCGACCATAGGGGCCTTCTTATTTTTCCTCTTTGACATGGTGAGCTTGAGTTCTTCCTACCATATTTACATTGTAACGTTTAAGCAATTCAAGTTGCAGACACTTATATGACAATGTGCAGCGTTTTACTTCTTCAATGTGTATTGTGACAACAATTAGTTAATGAATCCAAAACATATGTGTACCTAGGCTAAAATGGCTTAACTAACAGGATTATTGAACCAAATGGGCAGTATTCATAGACTTTGTTTATGTCTATCATGATGGAAACTAGCCGTGTGCAATAAACTGTGCATACTACCATTACTTGCCAATATAAACATTAACAATATAATCTAGCAGGAATGGTGTCTACATAAAATTGAAAAGGCTCATGCTGCTTGCGGGGAAAAATAATTATATTGACAGGACTAAAGCTTCCATTCTCTGTGGGTGCTACTAACATTTTACTGTGCAGGATAGACAAAGGACGAAAAACCCATGCAATCCCTCTCAATGGCACTCTACAAACAACCACCTGCAATCTAATGGTGGATAACCTAAATGCCACGATACATCCTTTCCCCCTTCGGCTCGGGTTTAAGATAAAATCCAACGGTGCGCGGAGTGGCACAGTGCAACCTTGGTCAGCACACCTGGTGTCGTAGTCAAACCCATTTCCTGGCCATGGTTCAAAAACGAGCAAGAATCGGTTGCGCAGGACCACGTAGGAAAAAATGATAGGTTTCGAGGATACGGGGGGACTGAAAATCTCAACAAAAGGGTACCCACCAAATGCTATAGAAAAACCACAAACTCTCCCTTTGCAACCCATCATCACACACATGGAAGCTTAGTGCAGACGGCGTAACAGCCTCCTGCACCAAACCCCCAACCACTGCGCGAGGTTGTGAGACAACGGCAGCGTGCAAACTAATATGTGGTTTAAAATGCCCCCTTCCCAAGACAGTTATGACAAAAATCCCTAATTAAATAGGAATAGAAAAATGGGATGAAGGAAATGGCTGCACTCAACACCCTAACCGCAACAAATAATCAATCAAAAACCTAAACGGAAATGAGAAAAGGCCAACAAGCCTACCTGGCAATACAATGTGTACTCAATGGGAAGATGAGCGGTCAAACGTCCACAATCGAGCCACCTAGACGTGGGTACCAGTACAAAATCCTTTGCAGCTTATGAGAACGGCACGCACAATACCATAGTGCTCAATAGTTAAAAACAACAATAAAAACATAACCCCTCGACCCATATAAATAGTCAACCACCACAGGCGCGAAAAACATCGGACGTCGAAGAGCTTTCTAATTGGAGGCTGAAAGCAAATTCCCGACAGACAATCACAATGCCAATTCATGCATGGCGATATATAGCGAAGAAAAGCATCGGATGACAGAAGGTTTTGTATCGGACGTCGAAAGCTTCTATCTTTCTGCAACGGCAGAAATCCTAAACTAAAAACCCATCCGCAACGGGAGAAGTTTTGAGTGGGAAAAAACACTATGCACCGGCAAAGTCCGGGTTTCTACCATCCACAACGATGGATCCACAAATCATCCCATCGTCCGCAACGTTGGCTTGGATTGGAACGTTAATGGTTCGAAAAGCTTAGAGTTTTGGCAGCCATAACGGTGGAAAAGAGAAGACTTCGGGTAAGCAACTGAAAGCTGACGTGTCGGTCGACGGATTGCTTTAACCTCTTTGGGAGCCACAACGGTGGGAGAAATGATCAGAAGAAATTCTGATGCAAAACCACCAAGCAATCGACGTGAAGACAAAAAAAAAATCGGCAAAATTAATCGAAGTCGAACCGAAATCTATCCACAATGGCGGAAGCAAAAGCGACAAAGGCTCCAATGCAAAACCAAAATCCAGCCAATTTCGCCAAATGAATCAGAAGCAAAGTCGAAGTTAAAACTAAAAATCCATCCGCAATGGCAGAGAAAGAAATGACAAGTCTTTTCAATCTAAACCAAAACAAATGCCGATGTGAAATACTGACGGATCGGAAGACGAAACATATTTCCTTCCGCAACGGTGGAAGACGAAAACAAAGACTCACCCGCAATGACAGAAGATCAAAACAAAATACCCTCCGATTCAGACCAGATTCAAACGTAATTAAAGGCAAAGGATGAAGGTTTGAAATTCTTAATCAAAATTGAAAAACAATTGTAGATCAATCCAAGCATAAGCAGGTCTTTTATGAAGCATTCTCAAACCAAACCCAAGAAGACAATCAAACTTGAATTCAAGCAAAAGGAGGGTCCTAAAATTTTGGAATTTTGGGAAATTTGTTGCAGCTACAACACATCCTAAAGCTACCAAAGTGAAGAAGAGAGGAATAGTTGTGAGTTACTTTGACATGAAAAATGACAGCAGTAACAATAAAAGTTTGGCTTGACTAAAGGAATCATTCTACATCAGTACAAGCAACCATTAAGGTTCAAACTCTAAACTATGATTTTTGAGGATTAAGAAGCAGCAAAAGGTTTGATCTTGGACACAGTTGTTGGCACTCTTTAAAGAACCTTCATAATCTCTGATCTTGGACAAAAGCAGCCAACAACACTTTCATGAAGACTGTGCCAGTAGTTGTAGAAATTACCAAACTTCACATGTGAATACTGTGACAACAGTTGTTGAAGACTAAAATTTGAACTTGCTAAAGCCATAACTTTATGACTGTTAGAGACTATTTGAAGAGTATTTGCTACAGATAAAAGACATTAATTATGACAGTTTTGGGACAGATCCAAGGATAATCTTGTGGAATATTTTTGACAAAGTTCAATGATAGTTTTGTGGCAGATCTAAGCTGAGATTTTAAGGACTGTTCAATGGTACAACAGATTGAGGGATTGTTTCATCGCTACTTTTGGATACTACAGCAGTAGGCAAACCTTGTGTTGGATATAGTGCAGAATTTAGGTAAAGTCACAAGCTTGAACAAGCAACTTTGAGAACACCTCGTGATTGAAGAGTTTCCTTGAGACATACTGAAGTTATCAAAGTAAAGAAGATAGGAACAGATGAGTCATTTCAAGAGTAACTTATGACTTGACAAGTTACAGACTAGACATGAAGTTGACTTGCTTGATGCTATAATGATTGATTTTACAACCAAGTAAATAGTTGATTAGCAGACTGCTGGTTGATTACACAAACCCTATGATACACACATAGTGATGAAATAATATTACTATGACATACTTGTGATAAACATTCAGTGATATAGCAATAATAATGAAAGTCTGAGTAAATTCTGCTAAAGCATACACAGTTGAAGTTTGATCAATATAACATTAGCAACACAGAAATTGAGTAAATAATGATGATTGATGGTGCCTTCTATGACTACCCTAGAAGTAACATGTGCAGACATATGCAGATGACAATTAGAATGCTCTTGGACAAAATGAAGAGTTAATGTGACTATATGAAGAAGATGTTGATTGAAGAAATGCTAGAGATAAGTGCTGATGTGATGTGATAGTGATGACGTGGATAGAAAGATGATGTTGATGTGACAGTGAGCTTCAATTGTAAAAGTAATCTTGTCCTTCTTTTGAGGTTAGGATACCTCAAACCCTTCTTATCAGGTTCTAATAAAACTAGGCAGGGTCCTAGATGCAGAGTAGGTGCTCTTTGTATCAGTAGGTGCTGATTTTACCTCACGGTTGTAGCCGGACCAAAACTAATACAAAAATATTACAAAATTATATGGTGTTGTGTTCTTTTGTGTTATAGTTCTTGATGATTCAAATGCTTATGATATGTGAATGATGAAGTGAAATATGTTTATAAAATGATTATGAGATTGGTAGAATAATGGAATGATGAATTGGTAGTTAATTGTGACAAGTTAATAAAAGTTGTAAAATTGGCTTTACACTGATTCACCCCCCCTCTCAGTGTCTAACAATTGGTATCAGAGCTAGCCTTTGTCACAAGCCTAGAAAGCTTGAAGGAAATCCTTAGACACAATGGAAGAAAAAAAGGAGTCATCAAGCAATGACGTGCCTATACTTGATATTACAGATTATTTCAGTTGGAGGAGCAAAATGAAGGTTTATCTGAAGAAGTTTGGTATTTGGGAAATTATTATCAATCCACCCGCTACATCAAACAAGAAAGGAAAAATAGTTGCATAGAAGGAAGCAAAGAAGGACAACACTACAGCCTTGAAGTTCCTCTTGGATGGACTTCCCAGCTCAGTGAAGGAAAGTGTAGGAGAGAATGCTTCAGCAAAATACCTATGGTTCAAGTTGGAAAGTGAGTACCAGAAGGCAAGACCAGAACCCAAAAAGACAGATCAGGAATCAGAATAAAATCCCCCAGAAGAGCTCAAACAAGAAGAGGACTCCAGTAAAGGTATGAACTCTTATGAGTATGATAGCTTGTGTGATGAAATTGAGAAGGTTCTTGCAGATGATGATGAAGCAATGTTGAGAGCTAAACAGAGAATTATAAACTATGTATGCAACATAGCTCTCAAAGATGATTGGTTCTTGAACAAATTTGATCTTAATCAATTTGATTACAAGATGTTTAGGATGACAACCTTTGATTATATGGATAATCTCTGAAAGCAGAATGTTGAACTAAAGGAGTTGCATAGGAAACTTAAGCATAAAGGAGTAGGTTGGCTGAAATTGCTCAAGGAAAAGGAAGAAGAAAAAGAAAAGCTAAAGATTGATTTGATCGATCTAACCCTAGAACAAAAGAACCATGTTAAAGATTCAAAAATCCTTGAAGAAGCAAGAGAGGCAAATCTTGATCTGAAAACTCAGCTAGAAGAAGCCAAGAGAATAGAAGAAGCATTAAGAGATCAATTGGAAGAAAAAGAAGTGACAAATCAGAAGCATGAGTTTGAGATTGTCAATCTCAAAAAGAAGATTGAAAAATCAAAGCATCATGAGAAGTTCAATAGCAGCTCTGTCAAGTTCCAGGACAGTTCAATTGTCCTAGATAAGATCTTAGATTGCTAAATATCTCCACTCGACAAAACTGGTCTTGGTTACAAGAAGAACAAAGAAAAATATGAAGATGACACTTGGTCTCTGAAGACTCCAGAAGCAAGTCCATCAATGTCCAAATCTGCCCCCCATGCACCTGCACATGATAACAAGGACTTTGGAAGTTCAAAGATGAAACAAGGAGTTAGGTCTATTCCTCAAAGAAACTTCATAAAAGAAAAAACTCCAATACCTAGGTATGAAAGTGGCTTCAATGGTTATTGTTATTTTTGTTCTAACTTTGGTCATAAAGCTGTGGATTGTAGACTCTATGGAAGAAGAAGTGGTGGAATCCCCAATGACTCAATCAGATGTTGGACATGTAATCAAGAAGGACATGTTGCTGCCACATGTCACACATTGATATGGTACACCTGCAGTGGGTTTGGCCACAAAGCCCAAGAATGTGCAAGTCAAAGAAGTCAACCAAGAAGGAGTACTTCATATACATCAGCAAGAATATTTGAAGATCAAAAATCAAATGCCTATAGTCAAGGACACTCTCAAGCATGGAGAAATGAAGTTGATCAAAGAAGTGTTGGAAGTTCAAATAGCTCAGTTAGATGTTGGTCATGCAATAATGTTGGTCACATTGCTGCACATTGTCATACGATGAGGTGTTATAGTTGTAGTGGCTTTGGGCACAAAGCTAAGGATTGTTGGAGTACATGGAAACAACCCTTTGGAATTTCTTATACAGCTCATCAAGGAAATCTAGTATAGATGAAGGATCAAATGCTCAAAGCATGGATTCCAAGAAACAAGTATGGATGAGGAATACTGAGCAGTTGCAGATATGAGAGGTTGATCAGAGCAAGGAGGATGGCTGCCATATGGCAAGACAAGTGTAAGGTCTCTCAAAGACCTTAACACACCTTGAGTTCATGAGGTTGGAGAATCAACTCAAAAGAGAAAGGATGGTTACTCCAGGCATACAGATAGGTCCTAGGATTGTGCATGTTGACAGGGGGAGAAAATACCAATGAGCAGTGATTAGAGATTTCAGAAATAGGTAGGTGGACACCCTTTACCATTGATGCCAAAGGGGGAGAGATGAAGACAAAGGGAGAGATGCAGACAAAAGAGGAGCATGCTCATAGGGGGAGCATGAGTTGTTGTCATCAATGACAAAGGGGGAGATTGTTGTGAGATTATCATTGATGGAAACATGGACTTGCAGTGGCCCCATAGGATGTCATTGATGCCACCAAGTCCCACCTATAGTGCCTTGACCCATTACAGAGTGGGTTTGCACCTTGCAGTTCCTTGGATCCCAAACAGAGTGGGTTTGTGCCTTGAAGAACCTTGTACCTGGTTGACAAGGTCCATGTACCAACAAGCTTGGATCTTGATGCCGCCACCTTGCTGAAGATGTTGAAGACCCTACTAATGGTGTTGAAGACCCTAGAGATGGTCCTGAAGACCTTACAAAAGTTGGATAAGCCCTAGATGGGTTGGAGAAGCATTAATGACCCATTATGTGGTCATTCATGCTTTGATGATGTCATGGTACCCTAAGAAAAGGTCTGGCAACCACACGGGTGATATATTGACCCCTAGAGGTCTCCCCATGTGGTTGAGGTGGTTGAAGCCCCTTGCTTGATGAAAAAGCCTTGAAGATGTCCTTGGACCCACACTTGGTGATTTGATGACCTTGCAACCCTTGTTGGGGTCATGGAGCTCTTGTATGATGATGATGACCTCGTATGGTCCTTGACATGCTATGGAACCCATGAACATGTCTTTGGTATGATGAAGAAGCCCATGAATACTTGGAACCCCTAATGAATACCTTGATGCCCTTGTAAAGGTTATGAAGCCCATGTGGTTAGATGGCATGATGAAGGCACCCACACACATGTTGTTAATGTAGCCCCTTCTTGTTATGATGCTGCCCTCATATTCTGCATGTATTTGGAGATGAACTTGATGATCATTGTTGGAGCACTTGGCATGGAGTGGACATGAGAAGTCAGCCTAATAAAGGAAAAAAAGGGGAATTTAATCAATATTAAAAGCAATTCCAACTGCAATGTTGGCTCCCTAATATACTCCACAGAGATGAAGTCGGCCCCCAGGATTTGTGGAGAAGAAAAGGTATAAATAACTGATCAAAAGTTTTAATTTGAATGTAATTTCTGATCTGCTCTGATATGTTTTCATGGACCGAGGTAAGTGGACTTTGAAAATTCGGAGGCAACAGCAGAGACCCAAGTTTGAATGGAAATCTATGGAGTATAGCAATAGTACAGATCCAAATTTTATTGCAGAAGTCAAGGTGTTTACAATCAACATACAGTCCAAGTTTTGAAGCTTTTTCCACATAGACTGAGGTTGTTTACAGTAAAGTTTTAAGGTCATATTCACAGTCCAAGGTCATTCACAATGGTAGTGTGACACTCATCCCAGGTATACTGATAAAGTCCATTGAGGAAATGAATGTTGAAGTCCACTGCTACAATGAATGGGAGCAGTCTGAATTTTGCAGAGCTGCCATAGTCCAAAATTTACAAAGCTACAATAGTATGAATTTTGCAGAGCTTCCACAGTCCAAGTTTTTGTTGAACATCTACAGTCCAAGTTTCTTTGAGCAACCACAGTTTGAATTTGTGAACCATATCAGTCATGGATTTGGTCACCACAGTCAAGATCCAAGTTGTTGAAAACATCTTAGTCACAACTCCGAACTCTTGCTTGAATAATGACATGGAGTGATGTATGCATATGTTTGATATGGAAGTCACGTAGACGGTGTCAACTTCACAATAGTCATTAGAGGAATTTTGGGGTCTAAAATGGGCCTCCTAAGGAAAATAATAAAATAATAGTTAAAATAATAAAATAATATTGATTAATTTTGGAGGAAGAAAGAAAAAAACTACTTTTTGTGTTCGTATTTTCGACATATATCCCTGTGTTTTTACTCAAATTTTGATCGGGAGAGCTCGTTGGATGTGGAATTTGATTTCGCATCCAATGAGTACCCACATTTCATACCTTTGATGGACCCCGCTACCCCAAAAACAAGAAATACCTAAAAAAATGTGATGATGACATCATCATCACGTTTTTTTAGGTATTTCTTGTTTTTGGGGTAGCGGGGTCCATCAAAGGTATGCAATGTGGGTACTCGTTGGATTTGGAATCAAATTATGCATCCAACGAGCTCTCCTAATCGAAATTTGAGTAAAAACACAATGAGATATGTCGAAAATACGAACAAAAAAGTAGTTTTTTTTAATGACAAATATGTCAATTCAACCATTATGGTTGACTTATTTTATTGAAATTCTATTGGTTCTTGAATTCCAACTCACAAAAACTTATTTTGGAACGTTTTCTTATAAGGCCCATTTTAGACCCCAAATTTCCTCTAATGGATATTATGACAAATATTAAGGCAAGTCAAGTGATCAAGGAACTAAGGAAAATCAATCTCAGTTGCGTTGGAGGCATAAAAGTTTCAGACATTAGTTTGGAAGGTATGCTAATACATCTTCTCAAGTTTGCTAAGAAAGAGGTATGTTCATTTTTCCCAAGTTCTAAAAGGATCAAAGATCAAGTAAAAATTAAGAAGCTACAGATTCAGTGAACTAGAGTGAAAGTTTGATATCTTCCACAAATGTTTTATGCATATATATAAAGTTGTCATTGAAGACACCATGTCATAGTCTTGGATTGAGTTAAGGATTTTCCTTAAGACATCCTAAATCTACCAAAGTGAAGAAGAGAGGAATAGTTGTGAGTTACTTTGACATGATAAATGACAGCAGTAACAATAAAAGTTTGGCTTGACTAAAGGCATCCTTCTGCATCGGTACAATCAACCATTAAGGCTCAAACTCTAAAATCTGATTTTCGAGGATTAAGAAGTAGCAAAAGGTTTGATATTGGACACAGTTGTTGGCACTCTTTAAACCACCTTCATAAGCTCTGATCTTGGACAAAAGCAGCCAACAACACTTGCATGAAGACTGTGACATCAGTTGTAGAAATTACCAAACTTCACATGTGAAGACTATGACAGTAGTTCTTGAAGACTAAAATATGAACTTGCTAAAGCCATAACTTTATGATTGTTAGAGACTGTTTGAAGAGTATTTGCTACAAATAAAAGACATTAATTATGACAATTTTGGGACAGATCTAAGGATAATCTTGTGGAAGATCTTTGACAAATTTCAATGATAGTTTTGTGGTAGATCTAAGCTGATATTTTAAGGACTGTTCAATGGTAGAACAGATTGAGGGATTGTTTCATCACTACTTTTGGCTACTACGGTAGTAGGCAAACCTTGTGTTGGATATAGTGCATAATTTAGGTAAAGTCACAAGCTTGAATCAAGTAACTTTGAGAACACCTCATGATTGAAGAGTTGTCTTGAGACATACTAAAGTTATCAAAGTAAAGAAGACAGGAACATATGAGTTGTTTCAAGAGTAACTTATGCCTTGACAAGTTACAGACTAGACATGAAGTTGACTTGCTTGATGCTAAAGTGATTGATTGTTTAGCCAAGTAAACAGTTGATTAGCATACTGCTGGTTGATTACACAAACCCTATGATACACACACAGTGATGAAATAATATTACTATGACATACTTGTGATAAACATTCAGTGATATAGCAGTAACAATGAAAGTCTGATTAAAGTCTGCTGAAGCATATACAATTGAAGTCTGATCAAGATAACATTAGCATACACAAAAATTGAGTAAATAATGATGATTGATGGTGCCTTCTATGACTAACCTAGAAGTAACATGTGCAGACATATGCAGATGGAAGTTAGAATTCTCTTGGACAAAATGAAGAGTTAGTGTGACTGTATGAAGAAGATGTTGATTGAAGAAATGCTAGAGATAAGTGCTGATGTGATGTGACAGTGATGACATGGACAGAAAGATGATGTTGATGTGACAGTGAGCTTCAATTGTAAAACCAATATTGTCTTTATTTTTAGGTTAGGATACCTCAAACCCTTCTTATCAGGGTCTAAGAAAACCAGGCATGGTCCTAGATGCAGAGTAGGTTCTC
>LPNX010547033.1:132381-152993 GCA_001517045.1 Pseudotsuga menziesii | reverse complement strand
GAGATAAGGGGTTATGGGTTTAGAGAGAGAGAGATTACATGATACAAGTTTAGATAAGTATATAGATAGAGAGATAAAGAGAGAGAGAGAGAGAGAGAGAGAGAGAGAGAGAGAGATTCCATGTTAGGGGTTTACAGAGATAAAAATGGTTAGAGATTTAGAGAGAGAGAGATTGGGAGTTAATGGTTTAAAGAGATAGAGAGATAGAGAATGGGTGTTAAGGGTTTAGATAAATAAATAAATAGAGAGAGGTTTAGGGGTTTAGAGAGAGAGAAATTTGGGGTAAGGAGTGGAGAGAGAGAGAGAGAGAGGGAGAGAAAGAGAGGGAGAGGGAGAGAAAGAGAGAGAAGGGGGGAGAGAGAGATACATGAGTTAGGGGTCAAGAGAGATAGAAAAAGAAAGATATTGGGGGTTAGGGGTTTAGAGAGAGAAAGAGATTGTGAGTTATTATCCTAAAGAGAGAGATAGAGATTGGGGGTTCGTATTTTAGATAGATAGAGAGATGTGATGTTATGGGCTTGGAGAGATAATTTGGGGTTTAGGGGTCTACAAAGAGAGAGATTATGGGATAGGAATTTAGAGAGAGAGAGAGAGAGGGAGAGATTTGAGGTTAGGGGTGTTAACCTAAAAAATCCCCCACTCAGCTCTCCATGGCCTACACCACCCAAAGACACCATCTCATGACCCTCATATCCCTCCATTAGACCCCCACACCCTCAAAATAGCCTAAGAATGAAGAAAAAGGGCTAAATCCCCCAAAAAGGAGCCCAAAATAGCCTCCTAGGAGCTAAAGCCCTTAAAAAGGGGCTAAAACCCTAAAAGGGGCTAAAGTTAGGGTGGAAAGGGCTAAAATATTAAAAAAGGGGCTAAAGCCCTTACCAAGGGCTTAAAACCCTAAAAACACTTGAAAAAGCTATAAAAAGAGGGTGGGGGGTCACTCTCAAAACACTTCTCCCTTTTCCTATTGTTATGTTGCTCGTGGATGCTTTGAGACCCTTGCCTTTGAAACCACCCACACTCCCTCTCCATTGAGCCTTGCTCCCCATCCAAGAGAGAGAGGTGCTTCCACAAGCTTGGGCATGGTGGCCCATTTTCACTACAGAAGGTATAATTTGTCTTGAATGTTTCATTTATTTGTTTTATTTGCTTTCTTACCCTTGTTTCCATTTGCAAGTTTTTAGTTTAACATTGTTTTGCAGGTTTTACCATAGCTTAGGATTTGTTTGCAGGTTTTAGGAGGTGGAATCCTAACCTCTTGTGTGTAGAGGGGTTCACCAGTTCTTCTCCATCTATCTTCTTTCTATTCTTAGCTCATAGATTAGCTTAGTTTACTGTTATTTACATTCTATTTTATTTTCTACATTTCCTTTCCACGCAGGAACCTACCCTTCTGTCCTATAGATAGAAGGGAGCCATTCATGCCCCTGTAGCAGGGAGAAATCCTTGCTACAGAACTGATGACCATACCAGGTCGATCCTATAGGATCCCTGGGCCAAATTTTTAATTTTTCAAGTTTTTCAAATTTACCCTATTTTTTCAGAAATTTTCTATTAAATCCATCTTAGATTTAGTTAATTTTCTATTTTAAGTACTACCGAAGCCTCTTCTAAGAAAAAACGAGTCAGGTTGACCACAGTACAAGTTACTGTCGACTAGATCTGACTCTATCTCACAAAAAACCCCCAATCCGCAGCAGGGCACTCATATCAGGGAAAAAGGTGAGACTAGGGCGCACTTAATGGGCAAAAACGTGCACCTAGGGTGCACTTAATCCCCTAATAAGTGAAAATTCAGCCTAGAAACTCAGTGTGTGACTATTTTTGCATTCTGTGTGACCCCCTCGCTCGTTTCTGAAAAAATCTTGCGGCCCCCTGGCCAAATTTGATCAGAAATGTGCGGCCTGTCAAATAGAACTTTGATTTCAGTTTAATAGATAGTAAATTTCAGTTTCAGAGGACTTTTAGGGTGGCCCAGCCACCTCTATCCACCACTACAAGTCAATTTCAATCTCTTCTTTCATTTTCTGCAATTTATTTCATAAACAATGTGTAAATGCCAAGTAGATGTTAATGGCTTAATTAAATGAACCTAGCCTAACTAAAATCAACTTAAAAACATACTGTCTTACTTCCCCTTCCTTCTCTACTCAGTCATAACCCTCTGGGGTATTCTAGGATACGATGAAGGGAAAGCTCATATAGATCTAGGCACTCCACTATATTGTTCCAAACCATTAAAATCGGGTGACCTGGAAGGTAGAGAATGAGGGCTTCTCATGGCACTAAGAATCCTCCCTATTGACCAACCTTGCATCCTGGAGGTGACCTGAGGATCTATGGGTGGGCTTAGTCCCATTATGTTGAGATCCCAACACCTTCTCTTGGTTGAAGAGGAATATCAGTGAGAGGTAGACATCTAGTTACGCCGTCAAACATTCAAGGTTAATCACTGTATTTGTTAACAATTTTTTATTATCTATGCTTGCATACACAAACACAATGACATGAACTATACCATGATGAATTCATAAACCATTTACAGCAACCAAGTACCAGAAAAACAAACAAACAAATACACCATACCAACTAATTAACCCAACTCAGTTCATGACACTGAGTAAGCCTTAAAATTTACTAATTTACACTAAGTACAAACAATTCCACAATCTTTGAGGGCATAAGTCCCTGACTGCTTCAACTGAGGGAAGTACTTGGGCTCTACCCAAAAACTCATTGTGAGGAGTACCACAGGAACCCCAAAGTAGCTAGCCGCTGAGAGGAATTGCCAAGTGAAATAGGAAACGACCCCTTCCGATTGAGTAGAGACACCTGTGAGGAATAAGCCAAGCTCTGTCTTATGGCAATCTTGGTGGCCTAATGACCACCTTCAGCCAATAGGAAGCCTCTGAAACCGGGGTCCAAATATCATTCCTGTCAGTTTGATAAAACTTAACACAATTGATCCCTCACGCTCTTCCTCATGCCTAAGAGGTGAACCACCACCATTTGGAATACTCAATCAACACCGTCAAAGCTGATCTTAATGATCTCCCACACCACAGAGGGCCACATAGCCTCTGATTCGGATTCAGACCCATATCAGTGTGAACCAGACCTCCATACTGCACCATCAAGCCCCATGGCTAGTGCAAATCTAGATCCATTTTCTGGCCTAACCTTAGCAAGTGGACCCATGTCGACATCACAACCTATCACCCACAACCTAGAAAGTGGCCCAAGCATAGTCATGCAGACTGTCATCAGTCAGATGCCACCACCTGTAGTGACTGGCCAAGCTAGCCCACTTGCAGCACACAGGGGTAGTGGCCCTTTCACACACACTGTCCCCCTTGCCACACAGGAGGGTAGTGGACCATCCACTTACATTTCCCCTACTGTCATACATGGGTGTAATGTCCTTGCCACTCATACTATCCCACCCACAACACTTGGGGGCATTGGCCCATCTGCAATGGTGCCATCGCAAGCACCCCCGGCTGTGCAGATGCATTATGCACCTGCAAACCCCACTACCATCGCAGCCCCATCCCACATCAACCTGGGGTCAAATATGCCATTCATGGCTCTCCTTAACTTACCTAACTTGGCCAGATTAACAAATGAACCCATTTTCCATCAAGCTTTTTGGCCTCCAATGCCAACTAAACTGTCATCAAACATCCCCAAGTTTGAAGGCAAAGCAGGGGAATGTCCCCAAAACCATAGAATGACATTCCATCTATGGTGCTCATCCAACAACATCCTAGATGATTCCATTAGACTGAGGCTATTCCAACGCACCCTTATAGATGCTACGACCAAATGGTACATTAAGATTCCATAAGCCAAGTACCCGGACTTCAACTCCCTAGCCTTCATGTTCCTATAGTATTTCTAACTCCCTGTCAGATATGACGAGGGGGTGAAGATCCTGATATCCTATCGTCAAAGCATTTCCACTCACATAACTGACCATATTCATGAGTGGCGGTGACGCCGTAGCCTATGCAAAATCCAACTTGATGACAAGATCTTCTTGGATTGGTTCCTTAATACCTTGCTCCCACCCATAGCAAAGGACATCGCATCCGAATGTCCCCAAGATGAAGAAGAGGACATACTGAAGGCCCAACAATTTGACCTTGTCTATGATCATTCTAGATACCTGTATACTGTCATTCCAAATGCCCCTTGTCCAAGTACCTCATACCGCGATGCACCGGGGGCATCCCATGCTACGAATGACATCATAGGATCGGTCTCCCAACAACCACATCCTTGAATGACACCACCTGCCATTACACCACAACCAAGCAACACTGCTAGTGTTTCTTACCAAAACCAAGCTCTGGACTATGCCAGAATGATGTCCCGGTCTAGAACAATGACTTCCTATGCACAACCTATGCCACCGCAGTAGGCCTAGGCCATGGCTTGGCCAACACAGTAGTATGTGGGGAAAATTTCCACATTTGTGGCACCGCCACCTCCACAAATATACTATGCACCACTAGTGCAACCAGTTCAATCCCTCACCCCTACTCCACCCACTTCGTTGGGACAAGTGTTCACACAACAAAACCATCCTAACCAGCCTACCCCCAACAATCAACAAGGGCAAGCTAGAAATAACCAGCCCCACAACCAAGGAAATAACCAACTGCAGGGAGGCGCTCAACAGCCGAACCCCTCCAACAATTTCGTGGAAAATTGACCAGCCTAGAACTCCCCACGACCAAATGCACCAAGACGTAACACCCCATTGTGCACCCCCTCCCCAACCCAACCCAAATGCTCTGGGGGCACCTCCCATGGCCAAAATAGGTGTTCACCACCTGCTAACCATGACGACTAAAGAGGTCAACTTGAAAACCCAACAGAATCAGTATGGTACCACCACCGAACCTACTAAATCATCAGTAGCATCCACGTCTAAGACAGTCAACTTACCTCTTTAGTTACCCCTGTTCCTGTTCCCTCCCATATGCAGAGTTGCCAATAATGCCACAGCTAGAGCTGCATTCAACTGTAGCATTGTGGATGATTTGGCCCAAATGCCAACTGCCATGTCCACTCTTGAGGTACTTAAAATGTGCCCCATGCAGCGGAAAGCCTTACTAGCTACCCTAGGGGCAGTAGACCCATTCGAATCCAAGTTGATTACCTTTGACATGGAGAATGGGGAACTGCACATGCCCTCCACTATTTCCTTCCAAATCCTAGTGTCCATCTGAAATTTGGTTGTGCACCGGTGCATAGTGGATGAGGGGGCATCCACGTGCGTCATGTCTACTTTGGTTTGGAAGAAAATTGGATCACCAATTCTGCAACTGTCCTCCACAACTCTACAGGCTTATGATGGACACTCCACTAAAGATCAAGGAATCCTCCCCCATTTCCCCATCACGTTAGTCGGGAAGACAGTGCTGATCGACATAGAAGTCGTCAATGCTCAACTAGACTACAACCTCCTCCTCAGAAGGAGTTACATGTATTCCATGTGAGCAGTCGCATCAACTATCTTCTGTCTCATGATGTTCCCCCATTAAGGGAAGATTGTGATGGTTGACCAGCTCACTTATCATGATACCTAAGGGTTAACGACACCTGTCAATGTTATCCCTACCATCACCACCATTGAACCACAAGGGACGACCACACATGCCAATGTTGTCCCTGCAATCAACACCATGGTTGAAAACACACTAGCCTCTCCACCATTGAATGTGGGCCCTGGGTTGTTTACCGATCCCACCATGAAGGATCATTTCCTGTTAGTGTCACCACCACCGACACAAAATGAAACTACAGACTTGTGCATGGTCTCATCAAGCATTGTTGCACCCAAATAGCAACCGCAGTCGTAGCCCCAGCCACAACCACAACATCATCCGCAGCCACAACACCAACAACAGCCGCAACATCACCCACAGTAGCAACACTACACAAAGCCGCAACCACAACCTCACCCCTACATGCAACTAGAAGGGAGTTATCTGGGATCATCTCCATTCTATATGATTCCCTTCCTCTTCCGCCACCTAGTGTCATGAGAAAGCCGGTCATGGCCACCTTAAGCCTACCCAACTTTACATTGGGGATCCCGATGTGGTATCTGGATCCACCAACTCAACCAGCAATGCCCCAGGTTGTTTTAACCCTGGTGCAACCTATTGCGGTTGAGTCCACCTTCCCCCCGGTTTGCACAAGCCAACCACCGCACCCCTACCTGCACCACTCCAACCCAAAAGAGTCGGGGGTAAGAATACCAAAGCCATCGCAGAACCATGACAAGTCCCACCTTGTGCCGTCTGTGAACAACAGGGCCATCCAACTCAGAATTTCCTTGAAATCCTAGTGATCCGTGCGCATATGGATGCCACGGATACAAATGAAGACATCCCTGTTGTTGAACTCCCAACCGTGCCAATAGTCAGGAACAAGGCATTGAGGACAAACCATGCTTGCACCCTTTGCAACTTGTATGAACATTACTCCCACCATTTCCAAGACCTACCTAAATTTCAAATGGCTCTCGCTGACCTCTGTCACCATTCCCTTGAGTCTAAGACCACCTTGATCGAAGAAGTTCACCCACCACCTCCTTTGTCAGAAACCATTTCCACTTACATGATGTCCAGTTCCAATGACCCGCTCATCTCCTCCTCCACCGACGGTCCATTAGACCTGTCTCTTCATCACTTCAACAACAATGAGGATATACTTGAAGCTCTAACCACCCTAGAATACCCATGAGATGACATGCACCACTGCTTGTTCTTCCTCCCAGAAGAACTTGTGTCGCAGTCTGACCATTTTTTTGTGGAGACCAAAGATTTCATCCATGGGAAGGTTGACTGGTTCAAGAACCCCATCATAGCACCTGATGCCTTCGAAGAAGGGAATATGGAAAAAAAATTTCCAACCATTAAAATTGACATCTCAACCAATTCTGAGATCATTGAAGAAATCATGCTGGAAGCATCTTGCTCCCTGGAAGAGGTCGATGCCTACAAAGCTCTCTTCCAATAATTCCATGACATCTTTGCTTTGTCATACACTAAAATTCCCAGCTTATATCCATCCATCGTGGAGCACCACATTGACACATGGCCTGATGTGGCACCTGTACGCCAAAAGCAATGGCCCATCCATCCATCCAAAGTGGCTGCGGTGAAAGCCGAGATAGAGAACCTACACACAGCTAGCTTCATTTATCCCATTGCATACACCACTTAGGTTTCTAATCCTATTCCCGTGAATAAAAAATAGGGTACCATTCACATTTGCACAAAATTTCATGACCTCAATGGGGCATGGCCCAAAGACAACTTCCCCACACCTTTCATCGACCAAATCATCGATGCATGCGCTGGACATGAAGCCTTTTCCTTCATGGATGGTTTTTCTGGCTACAACCAAATCCAAATCCAGAAAGAAGACAATTACAAAACAGCATTCACAACCCCATGGGGCACATTTTCATATCAATTCATGCCCTTTGGCCTCAAAAATGCTGGAGCCACTTTCCAACGCACCATGACATATTGTTTGCACGATTTAATTCACATCATCTTGGTCTACCTGAACAATCTCACTGCTAGATCACGAAAACAAGCACAACATATAGAGGACTTGTGGCAAGTCTTTTTACGTTCCTGCAAATGCAACATCCACCTGAACCCCCTTAAGTGCATTTTTTATGTCCCAGTAGGCTGTCTACTTGGATTCATTGTCTCCCACAAAGGGATAATGGTAGATCCCCTCAAAGTTCATCCCATCCTTGATCTGTCTTCCCCAAGAACTTGACACCAACTACAAAGTCTACAAGGCAAGGCCAACTTCCTTTGTCGCTTTGTGCCAAAGTATGAAACAAAAGCTTACGGATTCATCCACCTACTCCGCACAAAAATCCCCTTTGTTTGGGATCAGCAAGCACAAGAATCATTCGAGGCACTCAAGTAAGCCTTGGCTTTTGCACCATTACTCTCAGCACTAGACTTCACTCGAGATTTCATTCTCTATGTGTTGGCCTTGAAAAATGACATCGCTGGAGTCTTGGTCCAAGAAGATGATGCTCACCATGAGCATGTGATTTACTACATTAGCTAGAAGCTAACAGGACCCCCACTACGATATTCACCCGAGGAGAAATTGGCCCTTGCCGTCATCTTCTCGGCTCAAAAATTGTGCCACTACATCATTACCAACCATACTCGTGTAGTGGCCGATTCAAACCCAATGTGGTACCTTTTAAGCCATCGCCTTCTACAAGGTCGAGTAGCTAAGTGGGTAGTCATCCTCCAAGAGTTCGACCTAAAGTTTGTGTCTCCAAAAAGCACAAAGGCACTCACACTAGCCACACTCATGACAGATCTGCCCCCATTAACCATGTCATCACCCCCCAAGGATGATCTCCTTGATGATTTCCTATTCGTCCTATCCACAGATGACCCATGCTATGGGGACATCCTTCTCTATTTACAAACGCAAAATTTCCTAGTACACTTCAACCGTGAGGATAGGCGACGCATCCGACATCAATCCATTCACCACTTGCTGATTGGAGATGTTCTGTATCGTTGACACATTGATACCATCCTACGTCATTGCCTCACCTATGACGAGGCTGAGACCATCCTCAATGACAGTCATAGTGGAGCCTATCATTGGCCACCTTTCAGGCCTAGCAACCACCCAAAATATTTTGTGCGTCGGCTATTTCTGGCCCTCCATCTTCGCTGATTGCATAGAGGTAGTCAAACATTGCTGCAGCTATCAGATTTTTGCCCCAAAGGCAAGAACCCCCCTACACCCTTACACCCCATAGTCACAGTCAGGCCCTTCTGCAAATGGGAAATCGACTTCATGACAATCAACCCCATTTCAACTAATGGTCACAAATACATCATCATGGCAATCGATTACTTCACCAAGTGGGCCGAGGCCATGCCCACATTCAATTGCAAAGCAGAAACTACAGCATGTTTCTTCTTCAACCATGTTATTACATGATTTGGTGTCCCTAAACAATTAGTCTCAGACCATGGGGCACACTTCCAAGATGCCATATGGGCTGAATTATCAACCATGTTGAAATTTGAACACTATTACTCATCTTCCTACTACCCCCAAGGAAATGGCCAAGTGGAAGCAGTCAACAAAATCATCAAAACAATGCTCCAAAGGATGGTAGGAAATCATAAAACCAACTGGCATCACACGTTATTCTATTCCCTATGGGCTTATTGCACATCCACAAAAACCACAACTAGTTTTACCCCTTTTCTCCTAGTACATGGTGTTGAATCAGTGCTCCCTATAGAGTGCTAAATCCCATCTCTTCGCCCAGCGGTGGGACTCCTCCTTGATACTTCACCTTTAGAAGAATGGCTCCTCCAACTCGAGCAAACCATAAAAGACCGTCGAGCTGCCCTCCAAGCCATCAAAGTAGTGAAAACTTGATCAAAGATCCACTATGACTCCCATGTCCACCCGTGCGCCTTCAGCGAAGGTGATATGGTTCTAGTCTATGACCAACCCTACGATAAATTGGGCAAAGGCAAGTTCAAATCAATGTGGTATGGCCCATATGTTGTCCACCATTTCCTTAGAAAAGGGGCATACACCCTCATTGACTTCGATGGACAACTCTTGGAGAACCCCCGCAACGGTCTCTACCTTAAGAAATTTTACACTTAAAATCACCAATGAGTCGCTTCATTTTCTTTTTCTTGTTTTTCAACATCTTTTTAGCAAAAATCAGGGGTAGCACCATCAGCTGATAATCTGAAGTCACTCGGAACCGGTTTGAGACACCTCTCACACCTCTGAGCTCAAATTTTCATTTCCTTATGAGACCATTGTCTCATGTTTCATAAGTCAATTTTCGGACCATTTCCCACAAGTCACCTTGATTTATGAGCCACGAAATGATGATTCAAGTGTATATGGACCTATACTTGTATCACACTTCCCGAACGCTACTCATGCGACTTATTGGGCCACCACCCATTAAGGAATGTAGTTTTACTTTTATTTTTGTATTTATAATTGTCTTTTCCACTGCACCTTATGTGGACATTTGGACCATCATCCACAAAACCATTTATTTTTCTTACATGTATTTGGCATAGAAGTGCCCCCAGACTTTCTCTCACATTGCGTGTAGTCAAGTCCATCCACCACAACACAAACACACGCTCTCCCGACCTCTGTCTGAGAGACACCTTGGTTTGCATGCCTCTACCGCACCAAATCGTAGGCCTCTACCGCAATCTATCCCACTCATGTATTGGTATGTTTGAGAGCCTTCTGCTTTGTCCATACTGTGCGGATGACCTTTGGACCTTTGTCCACTGTCCCGACATGGCGCATCGCATGTGCCACCGCAATCGGTTGACCACATTGGAGTTTCGTTTAAGCTCTTTTTTGAATCCTTAAAACAATGAAAATATTGTCTAGCATAGTTGCTTCCTTTCCTGCTCACTAAAGTATAGGAAATGGCGTCTACATCGTCTCGTTTACCTCCTTTTGCGGACCATGTAGACCATTAATTGAAAAGGACATCCTTGGCACACTCAAGCCAAGACCGTTCCCCTCTACATACTTTTATGCTTTCTTGGGAAGAGGGGCCTCACTTTATGAAAAATCTCACCACAGGTTGTCGTTAAGCTCTTTTCCATCCTTCTCATCAAGAAAATATTGCCGAGCAAACTTGGTTTCATTCATGCTCGTAAAATTATTTGAATGACCGTCCAGTTAGGATAGGTTTAACCTTTTTCAGCCTGATTGGACTACCAACAGTAAAGAAGTCTCTCATCCCCCAAAGGATGGGTGAGCTCTCTTATGTATACTTTTATCCTTTTTTGGGAACAAGAGACTACCATTGAAAAAGAACCCCCACTAGAGTCTTCTTCGTGGTTTCAGACTCTCTAAAATTGAAAGCACCATTGAGCATTTACTTTCCTGGGCTCGCTAAAAATCCATGAGATCATACCATAATGGTGTCCCTAGACACCACCCCATAGCAAATAGTTTGGAAGCATTCCCACATTGGGTCACCTTTGTTGAGAGTACTCTGCAATGTGTCTTCCTTGGATCCCATCAATATCAAAAGTGTTCACCTCCTCCAAGTATTTCCCATATGCAGTGACATTCCTGGTATTACAACTATGATCCCATTCCCATGAGTCAGTTTCATTTGCTTCTTGGTATACCCTGCCATCATACTCTGAACAAACGAAGTTTGAGTCTACCACACTCCCCCTACCCCTGTTCAAATATTTCCCTTCCCCCCCTCCCCATTTAGTGAGTCAGTCCATAGATTGCTTCACACCTTTCAGTTATTTCCCTCGCGCTTCTCGTTAAGGAAACATCATTGCCTTGACTAGGGGTAGGTCTCCCTATGTCGACACCAAAACACATATTCCAGAGGATAGACCTAGAGGTCCCTATATCTTGGTTTCATTAACCTCATTGATGAGTTCCTTGGACCACTTGAGAGGAGTCCTTAGTGCCTCTCGGGATGGTTGTTTCTCATGTGCTCAACTCCAACTACATCATCACACCATTGAGATTCGTACAGGGTTTGGTCCACATAGTACTTAGTCAAAGACCCCAGATGTCACCTGACTCTATCACATTGATGAGTCCACTCGAGGGACCTAAACAGGTTCACGTCCCTTGTGATTTTCGAGTTGCTTTGGAGACAGTGATCAGAAGCCCCAGCAGTGCTTCGATATACCTCTATGATTGATGCATCATACTTGTACCATAGAGACTGTAACTCTCAATCAACGAGTCCATACAGCTATGTACCATTCTAGATCTAGCAAACCATCAGGCATGAAGATATAGAATTCCATGAGTATTAGTTTTTCAACTTTAAGCTAGCATTATTAGGATCTTTAACTAAGAAAATAACAAGTACAACAATCAAACACAAGAGACAATGAACACAGTGTTTTTCCTCGGGGAAACCATAAATGGAGAAAACCCTACAACTTCCTCAGAGATAAAATCAATACCAAAATAGTAAAAGCACAAAACAGTAAGTGATCTCCCGACAATAGTAATCTTCTTCTTGTCTAGCCTCAGTGTCTTCTCCTTGCTCAACTATGTGCTACACTTGAGTGTGGATGAGTTTTGTGATAAATAGAGACTTCAGTTCTCTATTTATACTAATCCCAACATGACTAAAACCCCACCAGGGCTGACCTCTACTAGGAGAGTCTAATAACCCTAGTGCCCCGGAACTGCAGGGACTTTAACCCTTAGACAATCGAAGGGTTACCCACTATGACTTGACATGACTTGTTTACATTATTGATCCTCCTGATCGAAACATCGGGGCATGAAAACATGACTCGATTACATTATAGATACATCCTAGAAAAAACATCGGGTTACAATACATAATATACATAGATGAATACATTCCGAAGTTACAAATACATCAACCCTCCCTCTTAACTAGGAAATTATTCTTTTGACACAATTTTCAGCACTGGTCTTCTCTGTATCAACTGGATCATCTTGTCATCTGCATCTCAAGTCTTCTGAGTCTTCAAGTCATCTTCGTCTTCAAGTCATATTCATCTTCAAGTCATCTTCATTCTTCAAATTTGGATCATCTCTCGATCTGGATCATCATGGGACATCATCACTAGATCTAGATCATCACTAGGCATCATCACTGGATCTAGATCATCACTTGATCTAGATCATCACTGTTGGATCATCATCACTGGATCTCAATCATCACTGGATCTCGATCATCACTGGTGCTATCTCATGATTCTTCTTGTCACAGGAAGTTCTACAGAGCCAACCCTTTTTCATGATGGTTGTAGGCCTATCTTCCATGTAGGTCTTCTTCAGCGCTTATATCTGACACTAAGTCAGAATGGCCCACCCAGCACTTACATCTGACCTACTTGTTAGAAAGGCACACCCAGCACTCACATCTGATCATGTAGGAACCAATCCTATAATCATATCAGAAAGGCCCAGCACCACATTCACCAGCATGATAGGAACTCAAACTACTATCATCTATGAAAAGGCTCAGCACTTACAACCACTAGCATGATAGGAACCCAAAATACTATCATCTGTGGAAAGGCATGGCACTCACATCTACCAGCATGGTAGGAACTCAAACCACTACCATTTATGGAAAGGCACAACACTTACAATCACCAGCATGGTAAGAACTCAAACTACTACCATCTGTGAAAAGGTATAGCACTTACAATCACCAGCATTATAGGAACTCAAACTACTATCATCTATGAAAAGGCTCAGCACTTACAACCACTAGCATGATAGGAACACAAACTACTATCATCTATGGAAAGGCCACTGCACTTACATCTGATCATGTGGGAACACATCACTCAGTCACATCAGAATGGCTCTCAATCCTAGACTGAGGATTTTTGGTACCTCACCAGGTAGCTCCATTCAAATAATGGCGGTAGCCCTTATATCTGACACCAAGTCAGAATGGCCAGCACTCATATCTGACATGGGAGGAACCTAACCCTTTAGCCATGACATAATGGCTTATCCCTTACATTTGATCAAGTGGGAACACATCCCTCTATCACATCAGGAATGGACATGCACTCATATTTGATCATGTGAGAGAACATATCATGGTCATATCAAAATGGCCCTCAGTCCTAGACTGATTTTTCTTGGTACCTCACCAGGAAACTCCATTCAAAGAATGGCAATAGCCCTTATATTTGATCATGTAGGAACTAATCCTATAGTCATATTAGAATGGCTCAACACTCATATCTGACATGGAAGGAAGCAAGCCTCTCACCATGACAGAATGGCTCAGCCCTTACATCTGACCTACTCGTTAGAATGGCTACCGATCTCAGCACTCATATCTGTCATGGAAGGAACCAATCCTCCCACCATGACAGAATGGCTCAGCCCTTACATCTGACCATGGAAGGAACCAATACTCTCACCATGTTAGAATTGCTATGGGACTCATCACTTTCCCTTGGAGGAAACCTTGATCTGGATAACACCAAGCTTCTCCCTGAAGTACTTGAACTTCACCCTAGCCAATGGATTCGTCAACACATCAGCTATCTGTTCCTCCGTTGCAACATACTGGAGCTTCACTGCTCCCTTCTACACCATATCCTTGATATAGTGATACTTGATCTCGATATGCTTTGACTTGTCATGGAACATTGGATTCTCTGACAACTTCACGCAACTCTGGTTGTCACAATGTATACAAGTAGCATCCAACTGGAGATCAAATAAATCAGACAATAGATTCCACAACCATACTGCAACTAGCTGAACAAGCTGCGACATACTCTGTTTCAGCTGTACTCAGTGCCACACAGGATTGCTTCCTGCTAAACCAAGAGATCACACCTGATCCCATACTGAAGCAACACCCTGAAGTGCTCTTCCTATTGATGGCACTGCCTGTCCAATCTAAATCAACATAACCCTCTAGGTTAATCTTCTGATTCACATCGTACTTGAGCCCATAATCAATTGTACCCTTCAGATACCTCAAAATATGCTTTGCAGCAATCAAGTGAAGATTTCTTGGGTCTGTCAAGAACTGGCTCAAGGTTTTCACATCAAAGAAAATGTCTGGTCTCGTGTTCGTCAGGTACATCAATGACCCAATCATGTAATGATACATCGTAGCATCAACTGACTCTGATGAAGCATCACTTAATAGCTTCAGGTTCAATTCCATAGGTGTGGCCATAGTCTTGCATTCCATCATCCCAAACCTCTTCAGGATCTCTACTGCATACTTCCCTTGTCCAAGGAAGATTCCATCTTTACTCTGCCACACCTCCATACCTAGAAATTAATGCATCATACCCAAGTCCTTCATCTCAAACTCAATAGCAAGATTTTTCTTCACATCAATAATCAACCCATCCATACCTGTCACAAATAGATCATCTACATATAGTAGAAGCATCACTGGGTTGCCATCTTCAACCTTGTAGTAAAGGTTGGAATTTTCTTTACTCTTGGTAAAGCCCAAACTGGATAGAAAGCTATCAATTCTGCCGTACCAGGTCTTGGGTGCCTGTTTCAAACTCTACATGGCTTTCCTCAATCTACATACATGAGACTCTCTGTCATGTGTCTCAAAACCAAGTGGTTGTTTTACATACACTTCCTCTTCTACTACACCATTCAAGAAGGCAGTCTTGACATCCATCTGGTGTATCTTCCATTTCAACACTGCACCCAAAGCAAGTACTAATCTGATGGAAGTGTATCTGGCTACAGGTGCAAATGTTTCTTCATAGTCTATTCCTTCTTTATGAGAGAAACCCCNATTTCAACACTGCACCCAAAGCAAGTACTAATCTGATGGAAGTGTATCTGGCTACAGGTGCAAATGTTTCTTCATAGTCTATTCCTTCTTTATGAGAGAACCCCCGAGCCACAAATATTACTTTATACTTTTCAATGCTACCGTCTGCAGCATGCTTGATCTTATAGATCCATTTGGAAGTTACAACTTACTTCCCTTCTAGTCTTGGGACAACATTCCAAACATCATTTTTCATGATCGATTGATATTCTTTGATCATACCATCCTTCCATACTTTCTGTTCTGCCACTTCTTCATAGCTAGAAGGTTCTTTGTCAATGCAATCACATAGTAGAGCTACATACCCGGAGCAGGATTTGGTCCTCTTTCTTTCTCTGTGATTCTCTTTTGGAGCCCCATATCTTTTTGCACCTTGGATAAGTTCTTGTACCAAAGTAGGTTTCCTCTTATGAGGATTCTTCTCCAAATGTGGATCTACAGGTCTTTGCGGTTCTTCAAATTCTCGATCTTCTTCTTGAGCTTCTTCGTTCATGGTTGTATCATGAATTATGGGTGCCTCTGCTTCTTCAGGTTCTTTAGCAGGTATCTTTTCTGGATTTGTTGTAAGCTGTGTCTTCATCAAATGTCACATCCCTACTGATGTCAATATTCTTGTATCCTGGGAAATAGATTCTATAAGCCTTCGAGCTTTCAAAGTATCCCACAAATATACCCTTCTTTCTTGAAGGATCTAATTTTGTCCTTTTCTCCTTTGAGATGTGTATGTACACAGGACAACCAAATATTCTAAGATGGATGACTTCTGGTTTCTTTCCAAAGAATACTTCTTCAGGAGTCTTGTTCTCGAGTAATCTATGTGGAGTATGGTTTTGTACATACACCGCTGTTCTGGTAGCTTCATCCCAAAGATGCATAGGAAGATCTTGATCATGAAGCATTGCTCTTGCAGCTTCCATGATAGTTCTATTCTTCCTTTTTGCAGCCCCATTCTATTGTGGATTATAAGGAGTGGACAACTCCCTCTTAATCCCCGAGTCTTTGCATAGCCTATTGAATTCATTTGAAATGAATTCTCTGCCATTGTCTGATAGAAAAGTCTTGATCTTCTTTTCAGTATGTTTCTCGATCAAGGATTTTAATTCCTTGAATTTGCTAAATACTTCGTCTTTGTTCTCCATGAAGTAAACCCATGTCTTCCTAGAAAAATCATCAATAAAAGAAACATAATATGCATACCCGCTTAGTGAGTTTTATGAAATAGGAATACATACATCGGGGTGGATGATTTCCTATATTCCTTTTGCTTTGTTTTCACTACTTGGAAATGTCTTCTTTGTATTCTTCCCTTTTGCACATCCTTTGCAGACCCCATCATGTTTTGCTTGGATTTCTGGAAGACCTTCAATAGCTTTGCTTGCAATAGGTAGTGCTCTATAATGCACATGTGTAAGCCTTCTATGCCAAAGTTCATTTGGCTCTACTATGTCATGGACCAATGCTTGTTTTGGATGGCCTTTCAATTTGTACAATCCTCCTTCTTGTCCTCCAATCACTACCACAACATCGATAGTCTTTCCTCTAGGCCACATAATGACTTGACCATGTATGAATGCAACCCTCATTCCTTTTACATCTAATGTTGATATGGAGAGAAGGTTCTTCTTGAATCCTAGTACAAAATATACTTCCTTCATTGTTAGAGACTTACCTGAGTCTAGTTTATAGGAAGATTCCCCACTACCTTTTATTGGATATTGGTAGTCATCTCCTAGTTTCACCTTGTGAGGTGATTCATGTTCTGATAGTCTTACAAAGGATTCCTTGAATCCAGTCATATGTTTGGAAGCCCCACTGTCTATAAGCCAATCATCACTACCATGAGTAATGTTACCTGTGAGAGCGGAAATCCAAACATATTCATCCTCACTTGAAGAATCTTCACTTTCATATCTGGATCTTTTCTTGGATGGTTCATCATCCTTTGCAGCATGAGCATGATGTATTCTTTTGTTCCCCTTCTTCTTATGAGAGTGGACCTTGTTCTTAGGACATTATTTTGCAAAGTGTCCTTTTTCATCACATGTATAACATCTCAATCTAGATAGGTCCTTTCTATTGTTATCCTTAGAATAAGAGTTCTTACCTTTGGAGTAATGAGGATTTCTTCTTCCATTCTTGGAGTGAACTGTGAGAGATTTATCTTCACTTCCCATCTTCTCTTCTTGGACTGCTATCTGAGCTTCTTCTTGAGAGCATTCTTCCCATAGTCTGCTGAACTTGACTAACTTCTTTCTTGCACAGATTCCTTGGATGAATGAATCCCATGACCTGGGAAGTCCATTCAATTTTGTCATCACAATCTCTGCATTCTACACTTCTTCATCTACAGCTTCTAATTGTTCCTTGATATGAGAAACCCTTGTGAAGTAGGACTAGATAGTCTCTGCATTCTGAATCTTCACATTCTTTAGTTGATTCCTCAGAGTCATCTTTCAGTTTATATTCTTCCCTTCAAACAACTTGGTTAGGGCATCAAACATAGCTTTAGGTGTCTTGAGAGAGGACACCTATGGGATAAGGTGATCCTTTATAGAATCAGCAATGATCCTCTTTTCCATAACCATCTTCTTCTTATGTAAGGCCTTTGCCTCATCTCCCTCTGGAACTGGAACCCCCTCATGGATGTAGGAGTCTAACTCATTCTCTTCCAGGACCAGGGAGATCCTATACTTCTAGTATCGGAAGTTGTCAGCTCCCTCAAGCTTTTCATTAAGCTTGGTATGGTGAGACATCTTAAACTGAGAACCTAAAATGGAAATACAAAAGATTTTAGATCTTACAAGGTTAAGATGTCGTATCTGAAACTTGATCTGCAATCTTGCAGAGCTGGTTCAAGAGAATATTAGGGTTTTGCTTTTCCGGAGATTTATCCACCCAAATACTTTGAAATTTGTCCCTAACTTTGATTTTGAGGAGGAGATCAATCCAGGCCTGGGCTCACTGAAAAATTCCTCTTCTGTAAAAAGCCCTAATTTTTGGCAGTAGTGATAGGTCCAAAACTAAAAAACCTCAGAATTGGATTCTGCTTCAATAGAAATATGTGCCCTAAGGAGGAGAGTTATTCCACCTTGCTTTTTCTGAAAATCTATGGAGGAAGATCCACAAACTAGGAAGCCCTAGTTCCCGCAGCTGCACAGTGTATTCTTCTCAGGTTAGCTCTGATACCATGTTAGTTTTTCAACTTTAAGCTAGCATTATTAGGATATTTAACTGAGAGAATAACAAGTACAACAATCAAACACAAGAGACAATGAACACAGTGTTTTTCCTCAGGGAAACCATAAATGGAGAAAATCCTGCAACTTCCTCAGAGATAGAATCAACACCAAAATAGTAAAATCCCAAAATAGTAAGTGATCTCCTGACAGTAGTAATATTCTTCTTAGGTTAGCTCTAGTGTCTTCTCCTTCCTCAACTATGCGCTACACTTGAGTGTGGATGAGTTGTGTGACAAATAGAGACTTCAATTCTCTATTTATACTAATCCTGACATGACTAAAACCCTACCAGGGCTGACCTCTACTAGGAGAGTCTAATAACCCTAGTGACCCAAAACTATGGGGACTTTAACCCTTAGACAATAATAGGGTTACCCACTATGACTTGACATGAATTGTTTACATTATTGATCCTCCTGATCGGAACATCAGGGCATGACAACATGACTCAATTACATTATAGATACATCTCGAAATAAACATCGGGTTACACTACATAAGATACATAGATGAATACATTCCAAAGTTACAAATACATCAACAATGAGAATGTCATGGGTCCAATGTACTAGATCAGCATTGTATTTAGCCTCACATGGAGGAAACCATTATTGTAACATTAGTTGTATATGATCAGCTCTTGTATTTTAGAGCATAGATCAAATTATTCTTTTGACATTGTCACAAGCATGGGAATTCCCACCTCCTTCATATACATGCACACATTATTTGTATCTTACCCATTGATGGGAACCATATTAATACAAAAACCAAAAGCCACCATGCCCCAGCCCAAGAAGCACCACCTCTACACAACAAATCCTATGATGTCCGTCGGCCATACGTTGAGCTCCTACCCCTCACACATCAGGGGGAAATTGGTTAACCCAAAAAATCCCCCACTAAGCTCTCCATGGCCTACACCACCCAAGGACATGATCTCACGACCCTCATATCCCTCCATTAGACCCCCACACCGTCAAAATAGCCTAAGGATGAAGAAAAAGGGCTAAAAAAACCAAAAAGGATCCCAAAATAGCCTCCTAGGAGATAAAGCCCTCAAAAAGGGGCTAAAGTTAGGGTGAAAGGGGCTAAAATCCCAAAAAGGGGGCTAAAGCCTTGACTAGGGGCTTAAAACCCTAAAACCCCTTGGAAAAGCTATAAAAGGAGGGTGGGGGTCACTCTCAAAACACTTCTCCCTTTGCCTATTGTTATGCTGCTCGTGGATGCTTTGAGACCTTTTCCTCTGAAACCACCCACACTCCCTCTCCTCCATCTCTATCTCCATTGAGCCATTGCTCCCCATCCAAGAGAGAAAGGTGCTTCCACAAGCTTAGGCATGGTGGCCCATTTCCACTAGAGAAGGCATAATTTGTCTTGCATGTTTTTTTTATTTGTTTTATTTGCTTTCTTACCGTTGTTTCCATTTGCAGGTTTTTATTTTAACATTGTTTTGCAGGTTTTACCATAGCTTAGGATTTGTTTGCAGGTTTTAGGAGGTGGAACCCTAACCTCTTGTGTGTAGAGGGGTTCACTAGTGCTTCTCCATCTATCTTCTTTCTGTTCTTAGCTCATAGATTAGCTTAGTTTACTATTATTTACGTTCTGTTTTATTTTTTGCATTTCCCATCCACGCAGGAACCTACCCTTCTGTCCTATAGACAGAAGGGAGCCATTCCTGCCCCTGTAGAAGGGATAAATCCTTGCTACAAGGGGCTTAGATAGAAAGAGAGATTGGGGTTTAAAAGTTAGAGGTTTAGAGAGATATAAATAGATTGGGGTTTAGAGCTTATAAGTTTAGATAAACAGAGAGAGAGGGAGTGAGAGTGATTAGGGGTTATAGCTTTAGAGAGAGAGAGAGTGCGTGAGGAATGGTGGTTAGAATTTCAAAGAGAGAGAGAGAGAGGTGGTTAGAGGTTTAGAGATAGAGATTTTGTGCGAGAGAGAGAGAGAGAGAGAGAGAGAGAGAGAGAGAGAGATTA
>LPNX010547033.1:106546-129898 GCA_001517045.1 Pseudotsuga menziesii | reverse complement strand
TGGACAATACACGATGCCCCTGGGTTAACTTCATTTTGTGGTTTGTAATTTTAAGTTCCACTTTAATTGCATTTAATGATATGGAGTACTTAGAATATTTTATAAATGATTATATTTGACATAGATATTCCATATGTAAATATTGTAGGTCTTCATACAAAGGGTAAATTTGGATGTCCAGTTTGTGGTCCTAAGATAAAATATTGACGTTCAAAAAGATTAAGAAAGGAGGTGTTTGATGAGTATAGGAATTTCCTCTCTAAGAATCACAGGTATAGAAAAAATGAAAGAAATATTTTCAATGGGAAGCAGGAGACTACATTAAAACCATGGAGAATGACACCTCACCTTTGGAAGATGCAATACAATAGAAATTGTCATCATGGTACGTATGGATGATCGTATATGAATTTTTATGTATTTTAATTTTTATTGTGAGTTGTTTGTTGTAGTGGTCATATTTGATTTATGATGTAATTTATTAATTATAAACTAATATTCATGATTTCCATCGTGATCATGAAGGCATTAATGGTCTTCCATGAGGAATGAAAAGTTATCCTATTCAATTCAGCAGGTTTCCCTACTATGAGCACCTACAAATTGCTCATTTGTTTGATACAATGGATATTGGAAAGAATGTTACTAAAACCTTATGGCAACTACTAGAGCTAAGGAGGGAGAAAGATAAAGTTGTGAAAGTGTGCAAATACATTCAAGAAAGAAACCATGCAATGAAAGACATCATCCAATTTCATACCAATGGAGAACAAGTTAATATAAACTCAATTCCATGGATGTTTACGGAGCAACAAAGTAATGTTGTCAAAGAAGTAATGTGGAAAATTAAATTTCCCACCGGTTTTTGTGCAAACTTGAAGAATATCATAACTAAAAAAGGTGATTTTGTGGGGATCAAAACACATGATTGGCATGTCTTCATCAAGGTAATTATTATTGTTATGTCCGTATAATTTTTTCTTGTTTGTATACTCTTTTTTTAATAAATGGTGTGGTTTGTATATTGATATAGTATGTTCTACCTCTCTCTCTCTCTCGAACAACTTCGACAACAATGTCAAACAAGTTATATATAATATTGGTAAATACATGAGGTAACTAGCGATTACTTTCATGTGCTTAGCGTTTCTTTAATTCTCCATATAATAATTTATATTTGTTTTTTTTGTGCACTATTTCAGCATATATTGTAATTTAATGTTTATTTTTGTTAAATATTTTTATTGGTTTGCATCACTTGTAGATGGTTGACATCTAAATAAATACATAAAGAATATATAAAGTATTAGAGGAGAGAAATTCCTCGTCTCATGTGTGAAGTGCAGAAGCATCTACCATTGACAATTTTCAATGCATAGGAACACTACCTCATACACCAAGTTGAGGAGATTGAGTTGTGTGGACCTGTGCACTCAAGGTCCATGTGGATGGTTGAGAGGCACTTGAAATTTATGAAGGGTTTGGTGAGACAACTAGCACATCTGAAGGGTTCTATGATGGAAGGATATACAGTATACCAAAACATGTTGTATGTTAGTAAATATCTTCCTATTTTAGTGTCAAAGCTCAATTTATGTCGCATTTGTGATCCAGACTCCAATAACAAATTTGAAGGGGAGCAACTGAAGGGGAAAGGTATATTGAGGAAGCTGAAAGGTAATTATTAGCTACTGGATTTTTATTATATCCTTCATATTCTAATTGTATTTTCTAGTCATAATTTCTTCAATTAAGAGAATATATGTCTTTGTTCATGAGATTTACACCTTTCTTTGTTTTTAATGGTTATTGTCATTAAACAGTTGGTCGAGAATGGGATGCAATTCATTTATACATCGCAAACAATCTTGACTAGATGAAGGTATGGATTGAACGATGCACACAATTGGGTCATGGAATATCATGGGAAGGTGTGGCTTCATTGGTAAGAGAAGCACAATGCAATGGAGATAACAATCTAACAGAAAGGGAAATCGATTTGGCATATGGTGTAAAAGATAAAATGGCAAGTATATAATTAATCAAATATCCCTCTAAATCTTTTATTTTGTTTGATACTTATTGACGTACATGTTTTTTTTTCCATGTATTGTTGCATAAGGACTGATTGGTTGTGTAATTTTTTTGTGTATTTCTTATTGCAAGTAAAACACCATAAGGCTATGGTTTGCAATGGAGGTAGATATCAGATCAAAAAACTAGATGAAACAAAGAAAACATCAGATTCTGGGGTTTCGACTGTCTTTGAGGTTACCAATGTTTCATCTAGAATTGACAGACATCCAGAAGTCTTAGAAAATTGATACTATGGGTATTTGGAAGATACTATATAGTGTGAATTTAAATCCTTTAAGGTAGTTCTATTCATTTTCAAATGGTACAGGTTATGATTGAATCAACGTGATCCAGATAGAACTATTATTGAACATGATAATGGATTTACCATGGTAAACACAAGGTTGTTTGAGCCAAGAACAGAGCCCTATGTTCTTCCAAGCCAATGTGAAGAAGTATTTTACTCATAGGTTCCAGGTAAAGTGGGCTGGTCGTTTGTTGTGAGACACGATCCAAGGGGAAGGCTGGTAAAGTATAAACTAGATGATCGTAATGAAGAGGGTTCTCTGGAAGAAGAATATGATGACGAAGAGCATGATCAAATTGAGTTAGCTGATGATGATGATCCAACAGAATATGTCCAAGGAATAGTTGAATCAGATGATGTAGCAGACAATGCCGTTGAATATTATTCCGATGATGACATGATGAGTGTAACTGATGATGATGACAATGATGATATGGACAATCCTTACAATGTTGACACAGATGATGATACAAATGGCACATCATCTTCATCATCATCATCATCATCATCATCATCGAGATCATCATTATCATCATAATCATGATCATCATCATAGTCATTGTCTTCATCAACATCATAATCATTGTCATCATCATCATCATCATCATTGTCATCATCGACATCATTATTGTCATCATCATCATCATTCTCATCGTCTTCATCATCATCATAATCATTGGCATCATCTTCATCATCATCATTTTCATCCTCAACATCATCATTGTCATCATCATCATCATTTTCATCGTCTTCATCATCACCACCATCATCATTGTCATCATCATCATCGTTGTCACGATCAACATCATCATTGTCATCATCATCATAGTCATCGTCGACATCAACATCATAATATTCATCACCATCATCATCATCATCATCATCATCATCGTCGTCATCGTCATCATCATCATCATCATCATTGTCATCATTTTCATCGTCATCCTCATGATGATGATAATCATCATCATCAAGATCATCATCATCATCATCATCACAATCATTATCATCATCATTAGGATAATCATCATCATCATTGTCATCGTCATCATCAACATCATCATCATCATCATCATCAACATCATCATCATTGTCAACAACATCATCAACATCATCATCAACAACATCGTCATCATTAATATGAACATCATAATCATAATCATCATCATCAACATCATCATCATCATCATCACCACCATGCTCACAAGATGGTTCTTCCCTCATTAATGTGAAGGTTCTTTATTCAAGTTAGGATATAATAAAAATATCCTAATACTATTATGGCAATTTATATAGTATAAAAAACATATAATAAAAATAAAATACATATATTATAAAATAATATATATTAAAAATAAAAAACATATAATATATAATTTTTTTGTGACAAGGGTTTTTTGTGCGTGCTGTGATGTTTGATCCTGTGTGGGACAAGCTTGAATGCAGATAGACCCTTCCTCATTTAGTGGGTTATTCAGGGATTCAATTTACAAACCTTCTTACTTTACAAATGAGAAACTCGTTGTTCAGGTCATGAACTTAGAATAGGGCTTTCGTGCCTCACCCCCTCTCATATCTGTGAGTCGCTATTATATTGATCATTCATTTTGTAGCACATCTATAGATTTAATTACACAATTTCTCTAGTTTTGCACGTGCTTGATAAACATTGTAAATATTATATGATAGTGTTAAGGACTTCTCATACCATAAGGTTGGGAGACTATGGTATAAATACCATGTCCTAAGTACTAAGTCTGCGCTGATATTTAAAGGGTGGTGAAATCATAGGATAGAGGGTTTGACATATGACTTGGTTGGTATATTGTATAATGTTGATTCCATAAACTATGGTGAGGGTTTGTGCATGCGTAATTGGTCACCAGCTGAAGGTTTGTACATGCATTAATGGTCACCAGTTGCTTGTACAATATGGTTTTTGGCATTTTGGTTTAGTGTGGCCTCTACACATTTGGAGAAGGGAGATGATCCCATCGATTCACAGGTAAGCCAGACTGACTCTATGTAAAAATGCATTGCTTCATTGTATTCTCCATGGCATGGCCATGCTTTTCATGACATCGTTGGTTTGTCTGTAGGTGAACGCGAAGGCGCTCCAGGGTTTGCACAGGCTACACTATCGATTTGGGATTTCTTCTTCACGGCCATGGTAAGCATGCTAGCAAGATTTACTTGCCTCCTCTTGTTCTGGGAATTTCTAAGTTCATTAGAGGAAATTTCAACTCAAAATGGGCCTCCTAAAATGAATTCATAAAATAATAGTTAAAATAATAAAATAATATTAATTAATTTTGGAGGAAGAAAAGAAAAAAACTACTTTTTTGTTTGTATTTTTGACATATCTCCCCATGTTTTTACTCAAATTTCGATCGGGAGAGCTCATTGGATGCGGAATTAAATTCCGCATCCAACGAGTACCCACTCAACATACTTTTGACGGATCCTGCTACCCCAAAAACAAGAAATACCTGAAAAAATGGAATGATGACATCATCATTCCATTTTTTCAGGTATTTCTTGTTTTTGGGGTAGCGGGGTCCATCAAAAGTATGCCGAGTGGGTACTCGTTGGATGCGGAATTTAATTCTGCATCCAATGATCTCTCCTGATCCAAATTTGAGTAAAAACACGGGGAGATATGTCAAAAATACAAACAAAAAAAGTAGTTTTTTTTATGATACCTATCCCCAAATTTATATTAAAAAGGTGTTTAAGACCTATACGATATTTCAAATTTAAATCAATTTCATTGGCTGACACATGATGACATGGAATTTGAATAAAAGTTAAAAGGCCCATTTTGAGTTGAAATTTCCTCTAATGGGAAAACTTTACTGGGTTGGGGTTTCATGTGGCACTTGTTGACTCCACCTTTGGGGTTTATAATGTATCTTTCTCTAGTTTTTAATGGACTCTTGTTGGGAGGTTTGGCATCTTTGGGCTGTGGCTGCACCATTACTTGTAATGGTGCCATAGCTCACGACTTTGCCATTTAACATTTTTAATAGTTTGACTGTTGTAAAAGAGGATTTGTGCCTCACTATGTAAATACATTGTGTGTTGGCTTTTATGTAAGGACTGCAATGTGATTTGGTATATATTATTTCATTCGACATTTATAAAAGACTATACTGGGTAAATATTTGGGACTATGTAGTAGATTTAATGCTACGTTTTGAATTGACTTACTGGTTTTGATTCGTAGCTTTCATCCTGTGGGATTTACTATGTGCATTAATAATGGTTTGGGTTTGGGAGTATGCATGACACTCTGATTTTATTGTTTGTAAATTAACTCAAGAAAGATTCTAGAGCTTGGGGCGTTATGCCATGGGCTACACCATTGTAGCAATGGTGCCGCAACCCATTGGCTTGCCATCGTATGCTCTGTGTTGGTGTTAAAATGGAGATTGTGTTTTTATCTAGAATATAGAACTTTTGGATTTGCATTAGCTCAACGTGGGTGCACAGAGGTTAAAACATCCACTCTACAGGATGTTACTTATTGAGGCATCATTTGAAGCATGCTTACACTATTTTATACACCATTTCATGAGAGATATTACATGCTTGAAGGTTACTCATTGAGCTGGTCCATTTCATGAGAGATATTAAATGCTTGGTAGGTGATGTAGGCACCAACTGACATAACTCTATGCAGACCTTAGTTTTACAAAAACCCTATTCAAAAAGTGAATTTTAGGCAAACCCTTAGTTTCTCTCTTCCCTCTCTGTCCTTCTTGAGCTACCCAAGCTTCTGTGAGCTACCTCACCTCAAAATGAGCTAACAAAAAGCTCCTCGAGCTAACCTAAGCTACCTAACTAAATGATTTGGTTTTGAATTAAATAACCCTCCAGTTCTATTCTAATTCTGTTTATAGATCCTATAGTTAAGGAACAGAGTCCTTAATAAACTCAACTAACCCCTACGAGTCATCAGTGACTCACTAACAAACTAACAACTCTTATCCAAACATTTACAAGTGGAAAGGACAAGTGTCCTCTTCCAAATTATTCAATTTTTAATCAAGATAAAATAATTTACAAGTGTTGAGACCCTAGGTCTCTCAATTCATATGACTTTGATCAAGCCATGGATGAATTCATTTCCATGAGCCTATGCTCCTGCATCACAAAGCAAGTTGTGTTTTACTCCAAATAGTGTTAGGATGTATGGTTTTGGTGTTTCATTTGGAGAATAAAATCCTATAACAATAGTTGTTATTATGAATCTTAAAGCGTCCTAGATGAGATCTATGCACTTTTAGGCAGTTCAACTTTCAATCAAAAGAAACCAATAAAAATATCCTAATACTATTATGGCAATTTATATAATATAAAATAACATATAATAAAAATAAAATACATATAATATAAAATAATAATAAAATACATATAATATACAATAATATATAATAAAAAATGACAAGTGTATTTGGACATTGTCGCAACTCGTTTTGTTTTGGACAGTTCAGTTCAATTTGGAGGTTTTTGTGAATTTGGGAGTAGGTCTGGTAGACATGGAAGACAACTCTGTTGACCCGTGGCAGCAAGAGCTCAACATCTTCTCCTCACCAGAAATTACCGGTATACCGTGCTCGAACATAGTGTAGAACACGCTGGAAAATTAGACAGCTGGAATCGAGAGTAGGGTTCTGGTTTCTCCACCAGATGAAGAGCTGATAGGTGTGTTCACAGCACGGCCATTAAAACTAGCCTTAGGAGGAGGCCCGTACTCATTATTCCACTCCATCCAGCCTCTGAGTTTGACTAAATAAACTATTTCGATAATTGTACCTACATCTTCTTTGATGGGGCTTCATCCAATCAAATTGGAGGTATAGGTGTTCATCTTTTGAGCACCCAGGACCACTATTTTTGCTTCAAATTAGGTTTTGTTCTGAGTACAAACACCAGATTTGAACTACTTGCTTTATGGACTCTCCTTTATTGTGCTAAATCCATGGTCCTTCCCACTATGCACATTCATGGTGACTCCACAACCATCATTAATTGGTTCAATAGAGGAGCATAACTAACCTTACTTGCACTTGATGGTTGGTGTCAACGTATCTGTGATATGGAACCTTACTTCATCCAGCTAAAATCAGTTCACATATTCAGAGAACACAATACTAAGGATGATAGCTTATCCAAAGAAGCATTAACCTTGGCCTCAGGCCATTTTCAGTTTACTGAATTCATTGATGGTGAATGTACTGGTCAGGGCACTTTCCAGCATTTCTAGCCCTTAGCACTTGAGTCTTTTATATGCTGTTGCTATTGACATCCTTTGGATGATTGAGGTGGATGATCCCCTCATATTACTGATCTCTCTTATTTATTGCTTCTTTGGATTAGCTACTTCGGTATTAGACTTGAATTCTCAGTCTATTGAAGGTTAGTGATGTGTATGTAGTCAAGATTCCTAGATTAGGGGTGTTACCTTTGAATGTTTGTCCAATATTCCTGTGAAGCTGATCAAGTGTATTCCTTAGGGTTTCCTTAGGGTTGAAAATTAGTATGGGAAAACAAGTTAGCATTGCCTTAGGGTTGAAAAATAATATGGGAAAACAAGCATCATCAAGACAAGCTAAAAGGAATAAATTAGCAAATATTATAGAGTGATATAAATGTATTTAACGTGCCAACTAGCCAGATCTGGAAATGTCCACTCTTCACCACCATTGGGAAATATGCCTCTAAAGTACTGGCTTATGCACTTCAGAGTAGCATAGAGGTTAAAACATCCACTCTAAAACTAAAATCATCTACAACATCACAAAATCATTCATGGGAAAACTAAAAACCACTTAAAGGAGATATCTTCTTTGAAGGAGATAGTCCATTCAAGGAGAACCTCCAGGTTTTGTAGACATATATTGGCATAAATTGCAGTGTTATATGTGATGCATATGCATAACATATCGTCTCAAGCTTGACAATGTTGAAAGGCTAAAATACAATGGCCACAAGCATACATTTTAAGCTTATGAAACCTACCCAATTCATGTTAGCAAAAGGCAATGCAAGCAATAAGTTAGAATGGAGACTTGTATGTAACCAAAAGAGGGGCATACATTAGAATTTTTAGGGCTACCAAATTCCCACACCTATTCACCAAACTCATTCTTAACAAGATTTTTCTTTAACAAGTCATGGGCTTACAAGTCTTTCAATTTTTTTTTCTTATAAGTCTTTCCACGTTTTTTTCTTGGTATTTTGCCTTGCTTATGCCAAAAAAAAATTTGGCCACGGTGTAGGTAGAACCAAACAGGTATTTGTTAGACCTGTCTTCCTCCAGTGAAGGGAGTTTGGGAAGGATAGAGGAAAGTGAGACATCTAGTAGGTATATGTAGTGAGAATTTCTCCTCACTACAGGGGTAAGAATGGCTCCCTTGTGCCTATAGGGAACAAGGGTAGGTTTCTACCCTTAGAAAATAGTAAAAAATAGAATGATAAATGGTAAAAACAGAGCTGCGAATTGAACCTAAGATAATCTAAGCAAATGGCTACAATAGTAAACTGAATCTAATAGCTAATGACAGAAAAATAAAGGGGAGGAGATGATGGAGCATTGTTGAACCCCTCTACACACAGTATGTTAGGGTTCCGCCTCCAAACCTACAAAAATAAACCTATACTACCATGGAGACAACCTACAAATAATGTTAATGAAAAACCTGCAAATGGAGATGAGGGTTAGAAAGTAGAAACAAATAAAACAAGCATAAAAAGAGAATATACCTCACTTAGGTGGAAATGGGCCACCATGCCCTAGCTCATGGGAGCAGCTCTCTCTTGGTTGGGAAGCAATGGCTTGGAGAAATGGAAATGGAGGAGAGGGAGAGTGGGCGGTTTGAGAGCAAGAGGTCTCAAAGCATCCATGGGTAGCATAGCAATATACAAATGAGGAGTGTTTTGAGAGTGACCCCCCACCCTCCTTTTATAGTTTTTCTAAGGGATTTTAGGGTTTTAAGTCCTTGGTCAGGGCTTTAGCCCCTTTCAAGGTTTCAGTCCCTTTTTTAGGGCTTTAGCTCCTGGGGGTCTATTTTGGGCTCTTTTTTGGGGCTTTTAGCCATTTTCTTCATCGTTGGGCTCTTTTGGAGGTGTGGGGGTCAAATGGAAGGTCTTATGGGGTGAAATGAATGTTGTGAGATGGTGTCCATGGGTGGTGTAGGCCATTGAGAGCTATGTGGGGGAGTTTTGGGTTAACAGATTGCCCCCCTAATGTGTGAGGGTAGGAGCTCAACATATGGCCAATGAACATCATAGGATTTCCTGTCGAGAGGTGGTGCTTCCGGGGCTGGGGCTTGGTGGCTTTTGGTTTTGTATTAATTTGGTTCCCATCAATGGCTGAGATACAATAAATGTGTGACATGTATATGGATGAGGCAAGCATTCCCATGCTCATGATAATGTCAAAAGAATCATTTGATCTATGCTCTAAAATACAAGAGCCGATCATATACAACTGATGTTACAATGCTGGTTGCCTCTATGTGACGCTGGATACAATACTGATCTGGTTCATTAGACCCATGGCACTCTCATGGAATGCTATATCTTCATGACTGATGGTCTGCTGGATCTAGAATGGTACATAGCTGTATGGACTCATTGATTGAGATTCAGAGTGTCTGTGATACAAGTATGTTGTATCAATCATAAAGGTATATCGAAGCACTGTTGGGGATTCAAATCACTATCTCCAACGCAACCTAGAAATCACAAGGGACATAACCTGTTTAGGTCCCTCGATTGGACTCACCAATATGCTAGAGTCAGGTGACATCCGGGGTCTTCAACCAAGTACTATGCAGAACAAACCCTGTATGAATCTCAATGGTGCGATGATGGAGTTGAATCCGACCACGTAAGAAACAACCATCCTAAGAGGCACTAAGGACTCCTCTCAAGTGGTCCAAGGAACTCATCAATGATGTTAATGAAACCAAGGTACAGGGACCTCTGGGTCTATCCTCTAGAATATGTGTGTTGGCATCGACAGAGGGAGACCTTCCCCTAGTCAAGGCAATGATGTTTCCTTGACTAGGAGTGCAAGGGATAACCGAAATATGTGAAGTAATTTGCGGATTGACTCACTGAATTGGGGGGGAGGGGAGAGAAGGGAAAAACTGAACAGGGGCAGGGGGGAGTGGGAGACTCAAACTTCCTTTTTTCAGAGTATGACGACAGGGTATACTAGGCAGCAAATGAAACTTAACTCATGGGAACGGGATCATAGCTGTAATACCAGGAATGTCACTGTAGATGGGAAATACTTGGAGGAGGTGGACACTTTTGATACTGATGGGATCCAAGGAAGACACATTGTAGAGTACTATGAACAAAGGTGACCCAATGTGGGGATGCTGCCAGATTGTTTTCTGTGGGGTGGTGTCTAGGGACACCATTGTGGTACGATCTTGTGGATTTTTGGTGAGCCCAAAAAGGTAAATGCTCACTGGTGCTTTCAATTTTAGAGAGTCTGAAAGCATGAAGAAGACTCTAGTGGGGGCTCTTTTTCGTTGGTAGTTTCCTGTGCCCAAAAAAGGATAAAAGTATACATAGGAGAGCTCTCCCATCCTGGAGGGGATGAGAGACTTCTTTACCGTTGGTAGTTCAATCAGGCCAGAAAAGGTTAAACTTATACTGACTGGATGGTCATTCAAATACTTTTACGAGCATGAACAAAACCAAGTTTGATCAGTGATCTTTTCTTGTTGAGATAGATGGAAAAGAGCTTAACGACAACTGGTGGTGAGATTTTTCGTAAAGTGCGGCCCCTCTGGTCAAGAAAGTACAAAAGTATGCAGAGGGGAACGGTCTTGGCTTGAGTGTGCCAAGGAGGTCCTTTTCATGAGATGGTCTACATGGTCCACAAAAGGAGGTAAACGAGATGATGTAGACACCCTTTCCTATACTTTAACAAGTGGGAAAGGAAGCAGCTGTGCTCGACGATCTTTTCATCTTTTTAAAGAGTTGGAAAAGAGCTTAAATAAAACTCCAATGTGTTCAACTGACTGCAGTGGCACGAGCGGTGCCCCCTGTTGGGATGGTGGAAAGAGGTACGAAGGTCATCCACACAGTATGGATGGAGTAGAAGGCTCTCAAACATACCAATACATGCATGGGATAGATCACGGGAGGGGCCTGTGAGTCAGTGCGGCAGAGGGACGCAAACCGAAGTGGCTCTCGGACAGAGGTTAGGAGAGCGTGTGTGTGTGTTGCGGTGGATGAACTTGACTACATGCGATGTGAGTACAAGTGTGGAGGCATTTATATGCCAAATATGTGGAAGAAAAGAAATTGTTTTGTGGACAGTGGTCCAGTTGTCTGCGTAAGGTGTGGTAAAAAGAAAAGACAACTATGTGCTAAAAATACAAAATAAAAGCTAAAATTACATTTCTTAACGGGTGGCGGCTCGAGGACACTTCCATGTCAAATACATGGAAGAAAAACAAAGGGTTTTGTGGATGATGGTTCAGGTGTCTGCATAAGGTGCGGTGAAAAAGACAATTATAAATACAAAAAGTAAAATTATAGTACAATCCTTAACAAGTGGCGGCCCGATCGCTCGCATGAGTTGTGACCGGGAAGTGTGATATGAGTACCCGTTCATAGACACTCGCATTGTCATGTCATGGCTCGTGAATCGAGATGACTTGTGGGAAATGGTCCCATATTTCACTAATTAAACATGAGACAATGGTCTCATAAATGGAAATTTAAGCCTGGAGGTGTGAGAGGTGTCTCGAACTGGTTCCGGGTGACTTTGGATTAGCAACTGATGGTGCTGCCCTTGATTTGTGCTGAAAATGTTGGAAAAAAAGAAAAATAAAATAAAGCAACTCATTGGTGATGTTTAAGCGTAAAATTTCTTGAATTAGAGCCCATTGGGGGGGTTCTCTAAGAGTTGTCCATCAGAGTCAATGAAGAGGTCTGCTCCCTTGCCAAGATGAAGGTCCGTGGCAAGGCTGGGTGATGGAATCTGGTCCTTTATGGGACGAACCGATTCCATACTATGGTTTGAAGGGAATGGGGTAAAACTGAAAGAATTCTTACAGATCTCTCCGTCATCATGTAAGTGGTGCTGGGATAGATCAGGTGGATTTTCCACAAGCAATGACACGGAAGGGAAACTGGTGCTAGAGATCATGCAAATGGTATTGGTTGTGGTTTTGGTGGCCTTGCCCCTAGTCTCTATTCGAGGAAGAGGGGTAGGCCTGGAGACAAAAGGAGTCTTTGATGGACCTAGAGGTAGGTGAAACATCATCTCAATTGACTGAACATGAGTCAACACATCTTGGGGCCTCATAGGTATGGTAGGTGGTTCAAGGTACCACAAAGGATATCCTAGTGTGAAATCTTATAGATGGAGAGTTGCCAAGGTAGAATTACTCACGATCTTGGATGGTAGGAAAAGAAAAAGGGAAAGGAAAAGGAAAATGATCATGTTAATCAAGAATGAACCCCACTATTTCCCTAGTAAATGAGGTTGAGGTTGCAACTGAGTTTGTGGTGGTGGCCAGGGAAACAATGGAAGAGACAGGTCTAATGGACCATCAGTGATGGTGGATACAAGAGGGTCTGTAGAACTAGACATCATGTAAATGGACATGGTGTCAGGCGAAGGAGGTGGTGGGTGAACTTCTTCGATCAAGGTGATCTCAGACTCAAGGGAATGGTGATGGAGGTCAGTGAGAGCCATTCAAAATTCAGGCAGGTCTTGGCAATGGTGGGAGTAATGTCCATACAAGCTGCAAAGGGTGCAAGCATGGTTTGTCCTCAATGCCTTTTTATTTACTACTAGTGTGGTTGGGAGTTCAACCATGGGGATGTTTTCATTCATATTCATGGCATCCAGATGCTCATGGATCACTGAGATTTTAAGGTAATTCTAAGTTGGATGGCCCTATTGTTCACAGACAGCACAAGGTGGGACTGGTCATGGTTCTGCGATGGCTTTGGTGTTCTCTCCCCTTGCCCTTTTGGGTTGGGGTAGTGCCAGTGCAGGTGTGGCAGTTGGCTTATGCAAACCAAATGGGGGATGAGACTCAACCGCAATAGGTTGCACCGAAGTTAACACAACCTGGGGCATTGCTGGTTGAGCTGGTGGATCTAGATACCACACCAGGATCCCCAATGTAAAGTTGGGTAGGCTTAAGGTGGCCATGACTGGCTTGCTCATGACACCGGGTGGGGGAAAGAGGAAGGGAATTGTATGGATCGGAGATGATCCCACATAAATCCCAACTGGTTGCATGTGGGGGTGAGGTTGTGGTTGTAGCTGCATGTAATGCTGCTGCTGTGGATGATGTTGTGTCTGCTATTGGCATTGCAGCTGCGGATGATTTTGTGGCTACTGTTGGCGTTGCGGATGCAGACGATGTTGTGGTTTTGGTTGGGGCTATGGCTGTGGTTGCTATTTGGGTACAGCAGTGCTTGATGAGACCATGCATAAGTCTGTAGTTTGCTTTTGTGTCAGTGGTGGTGACACCAATGGGAAAGGAGCCGTCATGGTGGGATTGGTAAACAACCCATGGCCCACATTCAACAGTGGGGAGGCTGGTGTGTTTTCAACCACAGTGTTGGTTGCAGTGATGACGTTAGCATGTGTGTTCGCCCCTTGCGGCTCGGTAGTGGTGATGGTAGGGATAACGTTGGCAAGCACTGTTAACCCTTACGGATCATGGTAGGTGAGCTGGTAAATCTTCACAATCTTCCCTTCGTGGGGGAACATCATGAGGCAAAAGACAGTTGATGCTATGGCTTGCATGGCATACATGTAACTCCTCCCGAGGAGGAGGTTGTAATCCAGTTGAGCATTGATGACCTTGATGTCAATCATGACTGTCTTCTCGGCTAATGTGATGGGGACATGGGGGAGGATTCCTTGGGCTTTAGTAGGGTGTCCATCATAATCCCGTAGAGTCATGGAGGACGGTTGCAAAATCGATGATCCAAGCTTCTACAAAACCAAGGTAGACATGACACACGTGGATGCCCCCTCATCTAGTATGCATCGATGCACAACCAAGTTCCACATGGACACTGGGATTTGGAAGGCTATAGTGGAAGGCATGTGCAGCTCTCCATTCTCTGTATCGAAGGTGATCAGCTTGGAGTCAGTGGGGTCTACTACCCCTAGAGTGGCTAGAAAGGATTTCCACTGCATTGGGCACATTTTAAGTACCTCAAGAGTGGACATGGCGGTTGGTGTTTGGGCCAAATCATCCACAATGCTATAGTTGATTGCAGCTCTAGCTGTGGGAATTATTGGCGATTCTGTGTATGGGGGGGCGCGAGAACGGGGGTAACTAGAGAGGTAGGTTGGTTGTCTTAGACATGGATGCTGCTGATGAGTCAACAGGTTCAGTGGTGGTATTGTACTGATTTAATCTAGTTTGTAAATTGACCTCTTCAGTGGTCATGGTCATCAGGTGGTGAACACCTGTTTCGGCCGTGGGTGGTGCCCCCAAAGCATTGGGATTGGCCTAGGGAGGGGGAGCGGTTTCCACCAATCCTTGGACTGGTAGTTGGTTTTGAAACACCATGGGAGGAGGTCCTTGTGGTGCCTAGTTGGGTTGGGCTTGAGTGGGGGAATTGGCGGCCTGTTGGGCCTCATTTTGAACGGCTTGCTTAGCACGAGCCATGACGGGACACTTGAATGTGTAATGCCCATAAACATCATAGAGTGTACATGGTTTTTTTGTGCACAGTGGTGCATTGCGTCTTGGTGGATTTTGTCTTGGGGGGTTCTGGGATGGCCGGTTAGCTGCGGAATTATTGGGAGGGTTCGGTTACTGATCGCCTCCCTACAGTTGGTTATTTCCTTGGTTGCGAGGCCGATTGTTTCTAGCTTTCCCTTGTTTATTGTTGGGGGTAGGCTGGTTGGGACAGTTTTGTTGTGTGAACACTTGTCCCAACGGAGCGGGTGGAGTGGGGGCGGGGGCTTGAACTTGTTGCACTAGTGGTACATAGTATATTTATGGGGGTGGTGGTGCCACAAGTGTGGGAATTTTCCCCACATACTGTTGTGTTGGCCAATCCATGGCCTGAGCCTACTGCGGTGATGCGGGTTGTGCATAAGAGGTTATTTCTCTAGATTGAGACATCATTCTAGCATACTCCGGAGCTTGGTTTTGGTAAGCAACATTAGCAGTGTTGCTTGGTTGTGATGCAACAGTAGGTGGTCTCAGTTGAGGTTGTGGTTGTTGGGAGACTGAACCTATGATGTCGTCCACTGCATGGGATGCCCCCGGTGCATCACAGTAATAGGTACTTGGACGGGGAAAGTCTGGAATGACAGTGTATAAGTATCCAGACTAGGCGTAAATGAGATCAAATTGTTGGGCCTTTAGTATGGCCTCTTCTTCAAATTGGGGACATTTAGATGTGATGTCCTTTGTGATGGGTGAGAGAAAAGTCTTAAGGAACCAATCCAGGAAGATCCTATTATCAAGTTGGAACTTACACAAGCTGTAGTGTCACCACCACTCATGGATATGATTAGTGATGTGAGTGGCAGTGTTTTGGCGACAGGACAACAGGATCTCCACCCCCTCATCATATCTGATAGGGAGTTGGAAATATTATAAGAACATGAAGGCTAGGGAGTTGAAGTTGGGGTACTTGGCTTGTGGTAACTCAATGTACCATTTGGCCACGGCACCTGTAAGGTTGCATTGGAATAGCCTCAACCTGATGGAGTCATCTACGATGTTGTTGGATGAGCACCATAGATGGAATGCCATTATATGATTTTGCGGACATTCCCTGGCTTTGCCTTCGAACTTTGGGATGTTCGATGGTAGCTTAGTTGGCATGGGTGGCCAAAAATATTGGTGATGAATGGGTTCATTCGTTAATCTATCCAAGTCAGGAAAACTCAAATGAGCCATGAAGGGTAGATTTGACTGCAAGTTGATGTGGGATAGGGCCACAATGGGGGTGGGGTTTGTAGGTGCATAATGCATCTGCATGATTGGGGGTGCTTGTGGTGGCACTATGGGGGATGGGCCAATGCCCCCAATTGTTGTGGGTGGGATGGTATGGGTGGCAGGGGCATTTTCCCCCTGTATGGTAGTAGGGGCAATGTGGGTGGTTGGTGCGTTGCCCCCCTGTGTGGCATAGGGGACAATGTGTGTGGAGGGGCCACTGCCCCCATGTGTTACCACTGGGCCAACTTGGCTGGTTACTATTGGTGGTGGCAATTGGATAATGAAAGTCTACATGACTATGCTTGGACTACTTGCCATGTTGTGGGTGACAGGTTGTGATGTGGACATGGGTCCACTTGCTAAGGTTAGACCAGAAAATGGATCCAGGTTTGCACTAGCCATGGGGCTTGATGGTGCGGTGTGGAGGTCTGGATTAGACTGATATGGGTCTGAATCAGAATCAGAGGCTGTGTGGCCCTCTGATGATGTGGGAGATCCTTGAGAATGGCTACGATGGTCCTGATTGAGTGTTCCAAATGGTGGTGGTTCGCCTCTTAGGCGTGAGGAAGATCGTGGAGGATCAATTGTGTTTGCTTTTGTGTATGAAACTGGTGGGTATGATATTTGGAACCCGATTTCAATGGCTTCCTATTGGCTGAAGGTGGTCTCTTGGCCACCAAGACTACTAGAAGACAGTGCTTCACTTGTTCCTCATGGTTGTTTCTACTCAATCGGAAGGGGTCATTGCCCGTTTCGCTTGGTAATTCCTCTCAACGGCCGGTTACTTTGGGGTTCCTGTGGTACTCCTCACAATGAGTTTCTGGGCAAAGCCCAAGTAATTCCCATAGTTGAAGCAGTCAAGGACTTATGTCCTCAAAGACTACAGAATTGATTAAACTTAGTGTAAATTTGGTAAATTTTAAGGCTTACTTAGCGTCATGAACTGAGTTGGGTTAATTATTTGGTATGGTGTGTTGGTTTGCTTGTTTTTTCTAGTATTTGGTTTGCAATATGGTTTATGAATTCATGGTATAGATCAAATCATGGTTTTGTATGCAAACATAAACAGAAATTTGTATGCAAATGTGGTGATTAACCTTGAATTGTTGGCCTAACTAAATGTCTACCTCTTAGTGATATTATTCTTCAACCAAGAGAAGGTACTGGGCTCTCAACACAATGGGACTAATCCCATTCGTAGATCCTTAGGTCACCTTCCAAGTGCTAGATTGGTCATTAGGGAGGATGCTTAGCACCATGAGAAGCCCTCCTTCTCTACCCCCTGTACCTACCAGGTCACCTGGTTTTAGTGGTTTGGAAAAAATAACATGGAGTGCCTAGATCTATACGAGCTTACCCTTCGTCGTATCCCAGAATACCTCGAAGGGTGATGACTGGGTAGAGGAGGAAGGGGGCAGAAAGATAGTTAATTTTATGTTGCTTTTAGTTAGACTAGTTGATTTTATTAAGCCTTAGTGATTGGTTTAGCATATACACATTTGTTCATTGATTTATTTGCAAAAAATGGAATTAAAAGAGACCTGCACTGGTGAACAGAGGCGGCTGGGACACACTAATAGTCCTCTAAAACTACAAATTACTATTAATTAAACTTAAAAACAACTTCTGTGTGACAGGCCGCACATTTCTGACCAAATCCTACGAGGGGGACGCGATATTTTTCCAGAAATGAGCGAGGGGGTCACACAAAATGCCAAAACAGCCACAACTTGAGCTCCTAGGCTGAAGTTGTGCCTGTATAAGGATTAAGTATGCCCTAGGCACACCTATCTGGGGATTAAGTGCACCTTGTCTCACCTTTTCCCTTGATAAGAGTGACCTGCTCTGGAAAGGGGTGTTTTGGTGAGGCAGGGTCGGATATGGTCGACAGTAACTGGTACTGGGGTTAGTCTAACTTGGCTCAGCCTAGTAGAGGCTTCAGCACTGGTAGAAATAGGAAATAAAGAATATTTAAATAGATCTAAACTAAGATTTTTGAAAACTAGGGTAAAAACTAAAAAACTTAAAAATTTGAATTTTTTTTCCCAGGGATCCTGTGGGATCGACCCAGGGGACTTGCCAAAGCTGTAGTGAGAATTTCTCCTCACTATAGGGGTAAGAATTTATCCCTTGTGCCTATAGGGCATAAGGGTAGGTTTCTACCCTTAGAAAACAGTAAAAAACGGAATGATAAATGGTAAAAATAGAGCTGCGAATTGAACCTAAGCTAATCTAAGCAAATGGCTACAATAGTAAACTAAATCTAATAGCTAATGACAGAAAAATAATGGGGAGGAGATGATGGAGCATTGTTGAACCCCTCTGCACATAGTATGTTAGGGTTCCACCTCCAAACCTGCAAAAATAAACCTATACTACCATGGAGACAACCTGCAAATAATGTTAATGAAAAACCTACAAATGGAGATGAGGGTTAGAAAGTAAAAATAAATAAAACAAGCCTAAAAAGAGATTATAGCTCACTTAGGTGGAAATCGGCCACCATGCCCTAACTCATGGGAGCACCTCTCTCTTGGTTGGGAAGCAATGGCTTGGAGAAATGGAAATCGAGGAGAGGGAGAGTGGGTGGTTTGAGAGTAAGAGGTCTCAAAGCATCCACGGGCAGCATAACAATATGTAAATGAGGAGTGTTTTGAGAGTGACCCCCCACCCTCCTTTTATAGTTTTTCCAAGGGATTTTAGGGTTTTAAGCCCTTGGTTAGGGCTTTAGCCCCTTTCATGGTTTTAGCCCCTTTTTTAGGGCTTTAGCTCCTAGGGGTCTATTTTGGGCTCTTTTTGGGGGTTTTTAGCCCTTTTCTTCATCCTTGGTATCTTTTGGAGGTGTGGGGGTCAAATGGAAGGTCTTATGGGGTGAAATGAGTGTTGTGAGATGGTTTCCATGGGCGGTGTAGGCCATTGAGAGCTATGTGGGGGATTTTTGGGTTAACAGTCTACACGGGCTAGATCAACTAGATGTCAGAAGATCAGAAGAAAATTTGACAAACGCATGAATTTTTTTCTCCAAGGAGCAGGGTCATGTTCCTATGATGATGAGATAATGGAAGACATCGACGTGCCCTTAAGGTACCAACACCTAGTGAAACAATGGGTGCCCAGCGATATTCCTAAAGTAAACATTGATTTTTGTGTGAATGAGAGGATATACAGAATTGCATCGTCCTCATTGCATGGATTGGGCTTGTTTTGCATGGACGGCATAAAGGTTGGATATGGTAGATGTACAGAATTGATGGAGTATGTTGGACCCTGTTACAACTATAGTGATTGGATGCACCTGGTCCAATATACACGAAGTATGCGTAGATATGGGTTATCAGCGAATTATATACAAATGAAAGGAACAGCTCAAAATAAAGGAGCAACCATGTACATGAACGGAAGGCCAAAAAAAACCGGTAATATTGCGAGGTTTATAAACAGTACACAACCAGGGTCTACATTAAAGCAACCCAACTGCATATTCGAGTCGCGTGAAGGAAACCATGTCTTTGTATGTACAATTAAATCAATAGCTGTTGGCGAAGAACTGCTTATTGATTACAATTTGAACTGTGTAGATACAAACAATGTTAGTATGGTTTTGGTACAACAAACAATTTATAAGTCCTTTTATTAATTATTTTAATGTCTATATGAATTTTTGTTAGCATATAATTGAAATTACCTACTTAATTTCATGTTTCCTTATGTAACTTTTAGTATTTTTTTGATGCAGGATTCTCTTAGGGGCACCTCCATCTCCATATATGTTTGTCGACCCAAGTCAAGGCAGCAGGTATACATCGATATTGCCAATGTAATATTAAATTTTAGGATGGACATACAGATACATTGTTATGTATTTTCCTTATTATATTAGGTTTGTTTATATAATATTATTGATTTTCCATGCAAAGTGTTGATCAGGGAAGCCAACCAGCTATTGATCAGCCGACTACAGCATCAGGGCAACACCCAAACATGAATGTAATTCTCCATTTCAAATACTTTAAAATCATAAACATGTCTATCGTGACGCATTATGTTTATTTTGTTATGTATTCTTTCATTTTTATGGTTGCATTCATGATGGTAATATTGTCTACCTTTTTTGTAGATTGACCGAGGAAACTCCCCAGCAATTGATCAGATGACTAGAGACTTGAGGCAACCATTTAACCTAAATGTAATTCCACATTCTAAATACTTAAAAAATGTACACATATAAAACATGTAGGATAGTGTTTATTTTTGTTTTTGTTTTGTATTTGTTAGCTTATACATATTGTGTTCATTGTGATAATGTTCTCTACTTTTTTTGCAGGTGGTTGATTGAGGTAAATCCCCATCTGTTGATCAGACCACACCCTCGTCTAGGCATCAGCTAATTGTAGATGTAATCCCTAATATAATTTTTTGCACACACTATATTTTAAAAGACTAAGCAATTTTTTATATATTCCAATTGCAGATAGGGGATTTCGTTTATGAAACGTCGTCTCAACACTCTTTACAGAATGCGGTCTCTCGGTTGATGAGAGATAGTGAAATTAGAGAGTATGTAGACCCATTGAGGGTGCTACAAAGGACAAGAGAAAAACAAAATGAGGAACTAGTTCGTCTGACATTGGTAGTTCCACTAATAGAAGGGATCGAACAAAGGCTTCAATTGTTGTTACAACAACGTAAACAACTGGGCATAAGTTATCGAATAAAAATGTAAATTCATTTATAAAAACTTTATAATATTTGATTTTATATGCTGTTGAACTTATAATACAATAGGTTTAATTTACAGCATGCTATGGAGATTATCAGTGGTGGTCAAGGCAATGTTGGTCCCAGTGACTAAACCACTCCACGTACACCACATACTACTCCCATATTGTCCACTGAACAATCGGCAACACGCTCTGTGACACCACTGAGAGCAGCGGAGGGTGAAGCCGATGGTGCCCCACCCACAACAGATGTTGTAGAAGAAGGGGTGGATACAGGGCTGGATAGAGATGTGGAAGTATTTCCTGAATCTTCTCGTGTGACTAGCATTGGTTCAATAAAGTGTACATTTTTGGTGGATGAAGAACTGCTTCCAATAAAGATAGAGAGGATTCCATGTCATTATAGATTGTTCAATTTATTTTTTATAATTTGTGTCTAATATACCGATAATATTTTCTAATGTTCACTAATGATGGCAATAATGTTTTGCAGGAAATGATATATTTTATATACATCTATATGATTTGGCCTTGGAGATATTTGGGCCCACCATCTGTACAATGTGGAACAAGCAGCGAAAAGCTTTAAAGGATGATCTGACTAATTGCTTGGTTAGTTTGTTCAAAAAAGATACCTTTGATACATCGAAGGTACTACAGAAGGCTGAAAAACATCTAAAGATTGTCCGAGACCAATATAGGGTTCACCTAGAAAAGAACCCTAGGTATGAGCTCCCTCCAATGATTCCATCTATGGAGTGGAAATCCCTACTGGAAGATGGAAAAGAGAAGGGCCTGAGAAAATTAGGAAAGATACCACCAGGTGGAACAGGGAGGTATGCAATTCATTCCAAAATGTAGTGGTAAGCCTTATTATTACTAGTTTTTATATCAATTTTGGTACATAGAATAATTTATTTAAAAACTTAATTAGGCTCTCGGACACATCTAAGGCCACAAAGGCAAGAATTGAAAAAATTGGCCAACACAAGCTTGGGCCTAGTGGTTACTCCAACTTGGCGGCCCGATATGTAAGTATCTCAAAACCCGAATCCGCATCCAAATATCATACATATTATTATTTTTGTTTTGTTCTGAAAAAAGGCTTTAAAATTAATGACATCATGCAAATATGAAGGTCGACTAGTTCAAAGAATTGCCCAGTGCGGATTACATGAAGCTTGGCTTCGAACATGGATTTGATGTCGTTGTTGAATGCCGGAGAAGCTTGTCTGTGAATACTACACAATCTTCTGCTTATCCATCTAGTGCCCAGGTATGTGAAAACTGTATAGTTTAATGATAATTTATTAATGCTCATGCAATTTGTTCCTTATAAACAAACTAATGTAAATTATTTATTCCTTTTTGTGCAGGAAAGTAACGATCCCGTTCATGTCGAGGATGAAGTACATGACCAACCAAACGAAGATCATGCTTCTCATCTTGGTAATGAATTTATTAATGTGCTACTCTTTTTTATAGATCATTGCAGATGATGAACATTAATTCTAATTCTACACAATTCAACTACAGAGCATGTAGCTGCAGATCATAACACAGAACAGGTTGGGCTAGTACGAGATAATGTTGAACATGTTGATGTGCACATGGCAGGTAAAAACACACATTCATAATGTTTTTTTAATGAATTACTCATATTTATCAAAATATAAATATATTAATGAAATATTTTGATATTATTGCAGAAATTCATCGCCCCTCGCCTGAAGTTCAACCTTCTGAGCAGAATAGTAGGGATATCGATGATCAGATTCCCGAAGATGTGACTCTAACTAAATATTTAAAGAGAAGAAAAGTAAAAAGGAAGTGACTAAACAAATTTTCAATAATTCTTATTTATAAAAAAAAATTAATGCTTTTTCCTCTGTTTTATGAATGAATGCTTTACTGAATTGTTTACTGATATTTTTTTCTGCCATTTACTAAATTAATGTTTTAATGAATGAGTTAATGAATGGTTTTTTCGGCTGTTGAATGATTGAATGGTTTAATGAATGTTACAAATAATGATTTAATGGAAGCATTTTTCAACTATTGAGTGAAATAATTTGCATTGTAGATGCATTGTAATTTGCATTGTGAAATAGTGAAATAAATTGTTATTTGCAAGTATAGGCATTGGGTTTGGGGAGTTGAGAGTGATGTGAGGGAGGGGGAGGGGCCATAAGAGCTTCCACCTTCACGTGGTTGGTCCTATTTAGTAAAGAATATTAAATTATTCTCCAAATAGAGAGGATCTCAATGAATGTTAAGGACA
>LPNX010547033.1:57464-99943 GCA_001517045.1 Pseudotsuga menziesii | reverse complement strand
TTAGAGGGAGAAAAAAGAGATAAATATTTGGGTTCATGAATTTAGAGAGAGAGAGAGAGAGAGAGAGAGAGAGATTGGGGATTAGGGATTTAAAGAGAGAGATATTAAAGGTTTGGGATTTAGACAGAGAGATTGGGTTAGGTTTTTAGCAAGAGATAGAAATTAGAAGAAATATATTGGGGTTAGCTGTTTAGGGAGAGATATAGATATTAGAGGTTATGTGTTTAGAGAGAGAAAAATAGAGAGAGAATCGAGTGAGGTGTTTGGAGAGAGAGAGAGAGTGTGATGGAGATTAGAGATTAGGGGTTTAGTGATAGAGAGTGTTGGTGGTTTAGATAAAGAAAGAGATAAAGGGAGAGAGATAGATAGAAAAAGAGACTTTTGGGGTTAGGGATTTTGATCAAGGGAGATATTGGAGATTAGGGGTTTAGAGAGAGAGGGTTATCAGTTTAAAGAAGGAAAGAGATAAAGGAAGAGATAGATAGATAGAAATATAGACATTTGGGGTTAGGTATTTTGATAAAGGGAGAGATTGGAGGTTAGGGGTTTAGACAGAGAGAGAAATTGGAGGTTAGGTGTGTAGAGATAAAGAGATTGGGGGTTACTGGTTTAGAGAGAGGGAGAGATATATTGGGGTTTATGGGTTTATAGAGTGAGAATTTGAAAAAGAGATATTGGGGGTTAGCAGTTTAGAGAGAGAGAGAGAGAGATTGTAGGTGTTGGCCTCCCAACAAGATCCCTTTCCAAGCTGTAGAGGAAAGGGAACCCACTGTTAGAATTTTGAAAAATTCTAAACTTATGTAGCTACAGATTACATTTCTACAGCTTTTAGCTACAGATTTATCATACAATACTTTTCTCTTGGTATTTTTCATTATTCTTTTTGGTTTTTATTTTGTAATTATTTTCTTTTGATTTTTGTAAATAAAATTTTTATCATTGAAAAGATAAAAATTTCAAAAAATTGTTTCAAAGCATGTCTCAACCAAGAGATGATCAATTCTTCATGGAAACATAGGCTTAATGAAAAGGCAGTCGAGTCATAGATGTATATCAAAACATTGTGGTTAAAATATTTCATAATTTCATTATCAAAATTTTGTGAAGGATTTTAGATAATGATTAAAATATTATGTAAATACTCTAATCATTCTTTCTTTACCCTATTTGTTTGGCATTCCTTCCATTTGATATCCTATGGTTCCTTAGCATTATCAAATTCTCTTTTCATTCAACTTGTCTTTACCGCTGGACAAATGAATTTTCATTTCAATTTCTCCTATGATTATTCAACATGATTCAAACATAAGAAATATGACATATCCATACCTTTATAATAGGGTGATCTCTGTAGCTATTCGATTTATCGAGTTTCGTTTTGAGTGATTTCTACTATCTCTCTATGAATGATTATTCGACATGACTTAACATTGAAGAGATGACACATTTTCATATGATCTCATGTGATGTCGCCTTACCAACTGATTCAATGCCACATGTTCTTAGAATGCAAAGCTTCTTAATGGAAGTTTGGTACTCTCAGTATGCACCACATGATGTATGTGATAGGAAATTACGTGTCTCGAAAACCTCATAATGGGCATTTCATTGTATAGGTTTTTGACTCACCCATTTTTCATTTTCGAGTATGGAAATAGGCGGAGCTCTGTTTCTGTTATGGCATTAGAGCAATGCTGAATATATTTCATTGCCAGAGACTGTTTTGGCCACATGTTGTTCAGGATCTAGGTTCGTAGAAGGAAAGTTCCATTATCATCTTGTCAAGAATTCTTGAAATTTCTAAGTCGCCTCCAAGACAAGTTTTGGCATACGATTCGTGTTGAGAGAACTAGACAGTCAAAGAGTCGAAATGTGAGAAGGAAGAATTCGTGTAATGTGGAAGAGCGCACACACTTTTTGTTTCTACTAGTGTTTGAGTCGGGTCTAATAAGTTGTGCTCGCTTCGTTGATTATGGAGTCGAGATAGTTGTTTTCAATACAAATTTAAACCACCGCCACAAATTCCAGGTGTCAGGCCGAGGAAGCCCTCAAAATACCCTTCGTCGACAGCAAGGTAAGATCCACAAAGATCAAAGCTCATACCCTAATTCTGAATAATAAGGCCAGCTTTATGTTTTATTTTCTCTATGGCGATTTGCTTTCGTTACAGCACCTTTGGCAAATGCAATTTGCCCCTTAATTGTAGTTGGCTTGTATTTGTTTTGATACCTTATACTTTGTGAAAACGGGCTCAGATGTAGATGTTGTTCATTCAGTAGTCAAATTTAGGCAGCGCAGGTGTTTGTGCCATGGCCAATATGTAGCCTTCGCAGAGAACCGTGTTTTGAAATTATCTTGAATTTCTTAATTTGTGCTCTGTTTCTGTTGAGTTGTTGTGCTCTAAACATGAGCTAGGGTTCCATTGTTCGGTATTGGTTGCAACATCTGGCCTTAGCATCAGCTCTGACCATCATGAAAGCTTAGCAACATTCAAGTTCCTTTTGCTAAGTATAAGGAATAGGACTGGTCACATTGATCCCTAGGTTTTGACTGAGTATTTCTCAGTCTGGGTCACACATTATCGTCGTGATTAAACTCTGTTTCAAATATTAGTTCATAACTGCCAAGATCTGGTCTGCGTTACACATTTTAGGTTTTTGATTTGGAAAATGGCACTAGTTCAAATGCTGTAAAGAAGAGCTCAATCTAGGCATTTTGGGAATTCACCTGGCGTTTTGGTTCGGCTAAAATTGATAACAATGAATTTTGGATAAGTTTAGATTTGCTATACAACTTAATAATCGATTCGTGTAATACAAATGACTGTGAATTTCATTTCTGTTGTGAATTTCATCTTTGTTGTTGATGTGCTTGCAAGTTTCTTGTTTTGGTTAAGTCTGGGTTGCACAGTACAAAAGATAATGACTTACCAAATTCGGATTAAAATCTAGATAAATATGGTTGTCTTGAAATGTATATCATTGCCATCATTGAGTAGGTGGACCGTTAAGATTGAGATATTCCATTATTCATAATAGTAGCATGAGTCCTATTTTTCAGAGATATAAGTGAGCACAGCTGTGATTTCCTTTAAAGTAAGAAAAGGTGCAAAGCCAATAGCAAGTTGCAATAATATAAAGAAAACCATATCCGGTATGTTGGCATTGCCAAAGTCACGTGTTTGAATTTTCAACTCTATTTCTGTCTTGTATTAGTCATTCAATCCTTTTAGATTTCATTTTGCATCTATCCTCTCTTTCTCCGCTTCAACTCCAGTATTATAATGCGCTCTTTTGTTCAGAGAGATGAAACTGGTACATTTATCATCGTGAGTTTGAGTAAACTGATGACGGATGTAATTGCCCAATTGTCACTGCTGGTTATTATGGCAGTAATCATCACTGTAGTAGTCGAGAATGCCAGGTATCCAGTGGCCAGCGTAGGGTGTAAACGCATAAAAACTCATAGGTATGATGTTATTGGGGTTTGACTCGATTGTTGGAAACGATTTTATTCACATCTTCCTGAAAACGAGCGAGTCATGTATCGTTCTTATTTTCAGAAAATGTTATAATGATTAAATAATGCATAATTTCTTCCATAATTTGATCTAGGCATGTTTAATACTCTTGAACCATGAGAAAGTGGAATACTCTTAGGGTTTGTTTACATTTTATCAATTCTGGAAACCATGATTCATTTGAACCAATTTATGAAAGTTAAATGACATTACCACTTTTCAGGGTTTTTGTTTTTGAAATGATTTAATGCGAGTTGCATACTGATGAATTATTGCGTTGTTTTATACAAGTCTGGATACTGAGTCTCGTCCTTGTTCGAAACACAAATTTATGTACTAAAGCTTCAGCGCTTGTATCATTGGTTTGATAAATGACAGTCTTGTTTCCGGTAGATTGAAGTTATGAAAAACATAGTTGACATGATGGAATGGATATCATTTTTGTTTGGAAAATAAATCGCTCGTTGTTTGAAAACAATTCTGTCTATATTTTATGATTGGAATCATATCTTCTGTTTTGACTGATAATTCGATTGATGCAATTCAAATGAAATTCATAAATGCATGTGAAATGATTATTGGTATGAATATTCAATTTGAATGTTGTTTTTAAGAATGATGAGAATACAAAACAGGAAATGTCTGATATAGAATGAACCTGAGTTTGTTGATTTGGGTCAAATCAAACGTTCCAACTTCCTCTGTAGCTCAAACTATGCTGTATCTAAAGGTTCAGCCACCTGCAAGTTCTCCTGCATCCTTTGAAAAAAGTTAGGCCTGACAGTGATGATAAGTATAAATTCAATTTTTTTATTGTTTTCTGATATCATTGTTTTAATGATTAAACAGGGTAATTCAAGGATTAGGGAGATGAGGATTATGTGGAGCATTCGTGGCTAGAATAGAGGAAGCAATTGTGATGCATATGATGAAGAAATATTTGATGTTCATATTTCATGTAACTTTTTGAAAGTCAAATTCATAGGTGTCCTTTTAAGAGATATGTACTCCTAAAGTATCTCGGTCCCTTGATTTTTTCAAAACATTTCTATTTTCAGCATGATTTGTTAATGACTCATCTCTTCCCAAGAAAGATTATTTAAACAATTCTTTGGGAAGAGTAAAGGAGGGGGGTCGATAGTTGGGAAAAGGGCAAGGTAAGATCACTGCAATTATTACCTGTGACTTAAAACAATTTTTTGTTAAGTAGTTACAGCATTTTTAACTGGTGATATCTATATCTATATTTACAGTATTTATACTTTGCAAATATATTTATGATATTGTTTGATCTTGTTACATTTTTCTACAGTCTTTATGTTTTTGTCATTATTTCTTTAATGAATTATGCAAATGCATTATGTTTAATTGTCGACTTATGCTGGTTTTAATTTGCTGATATATGTCATATAGTAAAATGTGATGTTGTCGTCATAATGTATGTGACATACTTGTTTACTGTGGTATCTTGTTTAAAATTTTGATTTTCTTCTGAATATTTTCAGGATTACTTGCACAACAACATTATTAGCAATTTGATTCCAGGTTAATGCTTTCTATGCTCCTGATCAGGATAGGATAGTTAGGGTAGATTAGTGATAGTTCTTGTTTCTTTTACATAAAAACCTATTGAATCAGATTTTTACATTTATACCACTGCCAAGTTATTTTTTGATCTTGTTTATTAATGTACATGTGTTTATAATGTAATTTATGTAAATTGATTTAATTTGTTAATATCTTCTTTTGTTCTTATATTCATAGATTAATTGTCTAACCAGATGATTTTTTAGTGATTAATTTTGTAATATATTGATTAACCAGTGATTATATTAATCAGTTTTCTCTGTAAATTTGTAGGGATAGCATAGATCTAATTAACAAGCAGTAACTTACTTTTCTTTCAAGTTTTTCTCTTTTAACTGGGAATAATTTAGAGAAGGCAACGAGGCCTTAATCCCGTCAGAGGCAGCTACCTAACAAGTGAGAGCATCTTTGAAAACTCTTGGATCGGGTTGCCTCTTAGTTGACTATATTGTACCAATTCGGCCGGTCAACAATGGCGCTAGAAGGAAGGCTTGATCAGCAAGAAGATCATGCTTTCTGTTTTCGTACATCTAGTGAATGTTTTTCTCCAGAGATATCTAATTTCTTGCGACGACTGAGCTTCGATGGAGAAGGTAAGATTTCTGCTTCTCATCAACTTTCAGAATTTAATTCTTTTTTTGATTTCATAGATCTTTCTGATGAGTTTGAGAAATGCAGAATTTTTATAGCTACTTTCACAGGAAGAATTCTGAGTTGGTTTAAGTTCTTGCCAGCAAAATCCATTCATTCATGGAAACATTTTACGACACTATTTCTTAATGCTCATGAGGATTATAGCTATAAGAAACTTGGTTTTGAGTTAGAAAATCTTCGTAGACATAAAGATGAATATCTTGTTGATTTCTTTTCCAGATTCATGTTAATATGTTGCAGGTTTCGTGAGATACACCAGCTTTCTAAAAAGCACACATTGGATTGGTTTCTCTATCTTACCTCTCTCTTTGATTTTCATGATTTGGAAAAGAATGAAAAATCTGCAGTAGATAGCATGCATGTTAGTTCATCAGTTGAAGATGATTTAGAATCTATTCTTTTTAATTCCACTGTTGAAAATGAACAAATCATAGAATCTTACGACATGCAATTTCAAGAACAAGAGGATAAAGATGATGATTCAACTTTTACATTAAGTGATAATTCTAAAACTCTTGTTGTCTACACTACAATGGAAGGCAAATCGCAAATTCTTGATTCTTCAAATGAATGTGCTAGTGATGATATAATTTCATTATCTTCTTCTCATGATGAGTTAGTTCTTTTCATTCCTTCGCAAAATTCATTATATCAGAGTTTTATTAATGATGCTTCTGTTAAAAAAGTCAATGATACAAATCATACCAACAGAGAAGCATTTAATTTTTTATACTTTGAATCTTACTATTCTTTGTATCCTGATGTTTTTTCTGATCATAGATTACATTTACATGTTAATGATTTTCTAAGAAATACTCCATTATGGTCAGATTTTTATAAGACACGAAGAAATACATTTTTTGAGGATGAAGGACATTTTGATATCCATTATGATTTATTTCAAAGTTGCCATGAAGAGGATCGTAATCTTTCTACTATCATCACTCATCAGACTCATGCGCATTCATCTATTTCATTTTTTTTCAGCAAGGATTATGATTCAATTTGTAATATTGAAAGGGATGCACAATTTATTCATGATGTATTGAACATTGATTTTCTTCATTGCAGCATGATAATCATATCTAAAGCCAATGATATCAACTTTAATCTTCACATTAAGAGACACAATGACGTATTTGATTTCAAAATTATACCCAAATGTCATTTTGTTCTTTTTAAATTTAGTCATGATGGTATTGTGTTAAAAGATACGTTTTTTACCAAATCTTTTTCATGAATTTTGAATCATACTCCTGATGAGATTCTTCTTAGTCATGATTCTCACGAGAAATCTATTTTCTCCCAACTCGATTTTTATGATCCGATTTATACATGGTGGGAGAAATCATTTATCAAAAGGTTTCCATGTCATCTTTCATGCTTTGTACATACAAAATTTGATTTGATTTATTTTCTTCATTTTAAAGCATTCCAATTTCCAATGATCATACATGACTTGTTTTCTTTGGCAGGTTTAAGCTACGCGAATGGATTCATTGGAAATATACCTTTACTTAGTCTGTATATATTTTATTTTATTTGTTTAGATTAGTTTTATAATTTAGATTAATTTATGTTTGTTTCTTTTTAATAAATGCAGGTATGAAGATAACAAAAGTATTGAAGCTGAAAATGAGAGGGCCACGAACATTGACAAGGATATATTCTTTACCCTCTCTCATTTTTTGTTTTTCTTTATTTTTATTTCCAAAAACATTCATGTCCCAGTCATATTATTAATTGTAAAATTATAAAACTTTGATATGGAATGTCTTGAATGAAGATTTTTGATCTCATAACTGCAAAATTGTAGTTGATTTTTTACAAGTCTTCTTTCTTTCTTTTCAAATAAGACCTTGTTAAATCAAACCCCTCGTGATTTATTAAGAAAACAAGCATTGTCATTGCTAACTTATAAGTTAGTCATATAATCAGGAGACTTTGATTTACATTTGGTCTTAGTTATTTTTAATAAGCAAACACTGGTAGGTGATTATGAACTTATCTAGTGAATGGCGAAATTCTGAAAACTTACTTTTAGTAACTTGCTGAAAGTAAAATTTTGCAGATACTGTATATATCTTATTTTTGTAAATATTTTGATTGATTTTATTTCTTTATTTTCTGCTGAATCTTTTGTTTTTGACTTCTTCAAAACCAGAAAATCTTTGAATTTTGGGAAGCTATCTTTGTCACTAGCTCACAATCTAATTGCAGAAAACAATCAAGCTATTAGAAAAATGTCTTCATTTTAGATTTGAAAATCTACACAAGAAACTGAAACTATTGTGAAGAAAAGATGAACACTAGGCAAATACTGAGATTGTGTTTTATTTCTTTTATTATTATCCTTAGATTTTGTTGAAATTAATAGATCATGAATTCATCCTTACTAAGAATATCATTACTCAGTCAGAAATCAGCTTTGGGAAAACAATTGAAAGTCAGATACGAAACCAGCAATCTCTAAGTCCTTTACGCTATCCTACTCATAAAGAGTTTCTAGATACATTCCCCCATTATAAGATGCATATCTTTAAATAGATTAGCACTCAATATTTTGAGTATGAAACCTTCTTCAATTTATTTATCCAGGGATATAAGCCATTGGGTAAAAAGGGTTATAAGATGGTCCCTTTCGAGGCTATGGATGCCTACTGGCTGGAGTGGCTCCGTCTGTGACCAATTTGGATTCCAAATCATAAGTACCATATTTGTACAAAACTATAAGAATCCATAAGTCATCCCATACTTGTAAAGAGTTTCCAATGCTGCTTACCCTTAATTTATTTAGAAGACCTAAATGCTCATATGTTGAAATTTTATCTTGGGACAAGAATGTTGGGATTGATGGTTAAAATTTAACCCTTTCGAGGCTATGGAAACCTGCTGGCTGAAGGGATAGAATTGTAGTATTGGGACTAAATCTATAAATGCTGGTTAGTTATCAGAAGTTCTTTGAATTCCCAGGGCTAATTTCTTTCTGAGTTTTGAATTTTCTGAAAAACTCTAAAATTCATGCTATTCCTGAAAGTAATCTTTGGATAATCATAAAAGACTTGAAATCAAGCATAGTCCAACATTTAGCATTATCAAAAGGACACAGTTTTCTTATTTCTGTATTAAAAGGTTTTAATCTGATTTGAAGGCAGTCTTTTCTTCTTGCTTCAAGATATCTGGTCAGATGGTGTGTTTGTACAGAGATAACTACTTCAACCCATAAGTCACCATTTGTTGGCCTCCCAACAAGATCCCTTTCCAAGCTGTAGAGGAAAGGGAACCCACCGGTAAAATTTTGAAAAATTCTAAATTTCTGTAGCTACAGATTACATTTCTATAGCTTTTAGCTACAGATTTATCATAAGAGACTTTTCTCTTGGTATTTTTCATTATTCTTTTTGGTTTTGATTTTGTAATTATTTTCTTTTGATTTTTGTAAATAAAATTTTTATCATTGAAAAGATAAAAATTTCAAAAAATTGTTTCAAAGCGTGTCTCAACCAAGAGATGATCAATTCTTCATGGAAACATAGGCTTAATGAAAAGGAAGTCGAGTCATAAATGTATATCAAAACATTGTGGTTAAAATATTTCATAATTTCATTATCAAAATTCCATGAAGGATTTTAGATAATGATTAAAATATTATGTAAATACTCTAATCATTCTATCTTTACCCTATTTGTTTGGCATTCCTTCCATTTGATATCCTATGGTTCCTTAGCATTATCAAATTCTCTTTTCATTCAACTTGTCTTTACCGCTGGACAAATGAATTTTCATTTCAATTTCTCCTATGATTATTCAACATGATTCAAACATAAGAAATATGACATATCCATACCTTTATAATAGGGTGATCTCTGTAGCTATTTGATTTATCGAGTTTCATTTTGAGTGATATCTACTATCTCTCTATGAATGATTATTCGACATGACTTAACATTGAAGAGATGACACGTTTTCATACAATCTCATGTGATGTCGCCTTACCAACTGATTCAATGCCACCTGTTCTTAGAATGCGAAGCTTCTTAATGGAAGTTTGGTACTCTCAGTACGCACCACATGATGTATGTGACAGGAAATTACGTGTCTCAAAAACCTCATAATGGGCGTTTCATTGTATAGGCTTTTGACTCACCCATTTTTCATTTTCGAGTATGGAAATATGCAGAGCTTTGTTTCTATCATGGCATTAGAGCAATGCTGAATATATTTCATTTCCAGAGACTGTTTTGGCCACATGTTGTTCAGGATCTAGGTTTGTAGAAGGCAATTTCCATTATCATCTTGTCAAGCATTCTTGAAATTTCTAAGTTGCCTCCAAGACAAGTTTTGGCATACAATTCGTGTTGATAGAACTAGACAGTCAAAGAGTCGAAATGTGAGAAGGAAGAATTTGTGTAATGTGGAAGAGCGCACACACTTTTTGTTTCTACTAGTGTTTGAGTCGGGTCTAATAAGTTGTGCTCGCTTCATTGATTATGTAATCAAGAGAGTTGTTGTCAATACAAATTTAAACCACCACCACAAATTCAAGGCGTCAGGCCGAGGAATCCTTCAAAATACCCTTCGTTGGCAGCAAGGTAAGATCCACAAAGATCAAATCTCATGCCCTAATTCTGAATAATAAGGCTAGCTTTATGTTTTATTTTCTCTACGGTGATTTGATTTCGTTACAGCACCTTTGGCAAATGCAATTTGCCCCTTAATTGTAGTTGGTTTGTATTTGTTTTGATACCTTATACTCTGTGAAAACAGGCTCGGATGTAGACGTTGTTCGTTCTGTAGTCAAATTTAGGCAGCATAGGTGTTTGTGCCATGGCCAATATGTAGCCTTCACAGAGAACCGGGTTTTGAAATTATCTTGAATTTCTTAATTTGTGCTCTGTTTCTGTCGAGTTGTTGTGCTCTAAACATGAGCTAGGGTTCCATTGTTCGGTATTGGTTGCAACATCTGGCCTTAGCATCAACTCTGACCATCATAAAATCTTAGCAACATTCAAGTTCCTTTTGCTAAGTATAAGGAATAGGACTGGTCACATTGATCCCTAGGGTTTGACTGAGTATTTCTCAGTCTGGGTCACACATTATCATCGTGATTAAACTCTGTTTCAAATATTAGTTCATAACTGCCAAGCTCTGGTCTGTGTAACACATTTTAGGTTTTTGATTTGGAAAATGGGACTAGTTCAAATGCTGTAAAGAAGAGCTCAGTCTAGGCATTTTGGGAATTCACCTGGCATTTTGGTTCGGCTAAAATTGATAACAATGAATTTTGGGTAAGTTTAGCTCTGCTATACAACTTAATAATCGATTCGTGTAATACAAATGACCGTGAATTTCATTTCTGTTGTGAATTTCATCTTTGTTGTTGATGTGCTTGCAAGTTTCTTGTTTTGGTTAAGTCTGGGTTGCACAGTACAAAAGATAATGACTTACCAAATTCTGATTAAAATCTAGATAAATATGGTTGTCTTGAAATGTATAACATTGCCATAATTGAGCAGGTGGACCGTTAAGATTGAGATATTCCGTTATTCATAATAGTAGCACGAGTCCTAGTTTTCAGAGATGTAAGTGAGCACAGCTATGATTGCCTTTAAAGCAAGAAAAGGTGCAAATCCAATAGCGAGTTGCAATAATATAAAGAAAACCAGATCTGGTATGTCGGCGTTGCCAAAGTCACGTGCTTGAATTTTCAATTCTATTTCTGTCTTGTCTTGGTCATTCAATCCTTTTAGATTTCATTTTGCATCTATCCTCTCTTTCTCCACTTCAACTCCAGAATTATAATGCGCTCTTTGGTTTGGAGAGATGAAACTAGTGCATTTATCATCGTGAGTTTGAGTAAACTGATGGCGGAGGTAATTGCCCAATTGTCACTGCTGGTTATTATGGCAGTAATCATCACTGTAGTAGCCGAGAATTCTAGGTATCCAATGGCCAGCATAGGGTGTAAACGCATAAAAACTCATAGGTATGATGTTATTGGGGTTTGACTCGATTGTTGGAAATGATTTTATTCACATCTTCCTGAAATCGAGTGAGTCATGTATCGTTCTTATTTTCAGAAAATGTTATAATGATTAAATAATGCATAATTTCTTCCATAATTCGATCTGGGAATGTTTAATACTCTTGAACCATGAGAAAGTGGAATACTCTTAGGGTTTGTTTACATTTTATCAATTCTGGAAACCATGATTCATTTGAACCAATTTATGAAAGTTAAATGACATTACCACTTTTCAGGGTTTTTGTTTTTGATATGATTTAATGTGAGTTGCATACTGAAGAATTATTGCGTTGTTTTATACAGTTCTGGATACTGAGTCTCTTCCTTGTTCGAAACACAAATTTATGTACTAAAGCTTCAATGCTTGTATCATTGGTTTGATAAATGACAGTCTTGTTTATGGTAGATTGAAGTTATGAAAAACATAGTTGACATGATGGAATGGATATCATTTTTGTTTGGCAAATAAATCGCTCGTTGTTTGAAAACAATTCTGTCTATATTTTATGATTGGAATCATATCTTCTGTTTTGACTGATAATTCGATTGATACAATTCAAATGAAATTCATAAATGCATGTGAAATGATTATTGGTATGAATATTCAATTTGAATGTTGTTTTTAAGAATGATGAGAATACAAAACAGGAAATGTCTGATACAGAATGAACCTGAGTTTGTTGATTTGGGTCAAATCAAACGTTCCAACTTCCTCTGTAGGTCAAACTATGCTGTATCTAAAGGTTCAGCCACCTGCAAGTTCTCTTGCATCCTTTGAAAAAATTTAGGCCTGACAGTGTGTTGAGGCCTGGAAATTCACAGGCGGAAACAGTAAAGGATTCTCCCCAATCAACGTTCCCAACTAGCCCGTTGACTGTTTGGAGTAGGGAATCCGTCCAGTTTGCGGTCCGGCTACCGTAGGTTAAGGTAACAAAACAAAGGGTTTACCGGTTGCGGCCTGGTCCACCGAGTTTTTGTATTTTTTACTTAATGTATGCAATGCGAATGCCTAACTAACAATGCAGGGTGATACAGATGTAAGGAACTACATAATGTGCTGCGCAGGTTCTTACCTCTCGTCTTAGGTTCACAAACACCTAAATCACATATGTAGCCGTGAAGTAAATCAATTAACTAACTAATTACCTATCTATCTATCTATCTATCCCTGGGGAGACAACTTGTAATTAATATATGAGTAATGTGGATGTGCACACATGATAAAAGCAATTACAGATAGCTGACATTTACTTTTATAGGCATGAACAATGAGAGATATTTCAACAACCAGATAGCTAATTATTTATGATTAGCATACATTACTCATGGTGGTTATTTCATAAAATAAATCAGAAATTATTTAAACAAAGACATAGGTCGTAAAGTTACAATGATCTCACGATTCATGGATATAATGCTGAAAAACAAAATAGTTCATCTTCTGACTATCCATGGCAAAACATTTGAAACCCCACCGATCTTCTTTCAATAGGAAAACTGTAATTTTTTATTGCAAAAGGAAGTAGTTCTTCTTACAATATCTCATCACCAGTCTTACTGGGGAAAAAAGCTCCTATTCTCTCTATGCTTCCTACTTTTATACAAAAAGATAAAATGGTTGGGCTGCCCAAAGTGACCTTTGGGCTTCCCAACCTTTAGTTTTCCCAACACCTCACTTCTCAAAAAGATTTTATAGAATTATTAAATTATTACAAAGTTGACCAGTCCTTTATGAGGAGGGTCCCACCTGGCTATCTAAGAACTTTTTCCACGTTGCTGCTTCAGTAGCAATGCTTTCAAATGCGCATGACTCTAGGAATTGAATGCTTATTTCAAACTTTTCAACTTGGTTCCTGATGGCCTCGATCCTTGCTGGGCTCAACCGAAGCTGATCTTCTAGAAATTGCATGCTAACGGCTGCGTGGCCTACCTCGTTCTTCAGCACTAGGTCATCAATGGTTCTAATCTGTTGAGTTCTGGCCTCTGCATCTTGATATCTTTTCTACAATATTTCCACAAAGGCCTCATGGTTTGGGAACTCCTCAAGCCTATTATCAGCCTCTGTTTGACATCGGTTGTACGTATTCAAGAGCCTTCTGAAATATTCTGAGCATGATCCCTGCGTCTTTTTTACATCCTTCTTGAAGTCTTCTGCAGTACTGATGGCGAACTCTACTAGGTTGTGATATCTCTTGAGGGCTTGATGGTCTTTTGCTGGTAGCCCTTATGGAGTCTCGGCATCACCTTCCAGCCTCGCCATTCTGGCACTCAAGACCTCAAGAACATCCTGAGATCGATCAACGAAGTATGAGGAAGTTTCCATGATCTCTTCTAGCCTGCTGTCAATCTGAAGGACTTTGCACCTTTCTTCTTCCAAAGCAGCCTGCAGCTGTAGCATTTTAGCTTTATAAGCCAGGATATATTCCTTGAAAAGCTACAGATTTACTTGTTGTTCCTTTGCTTCATCTAGATCAATGGTCAGAGAGGCAAGTTTCTCTTGATGTTGCTTTGTCAGTTCCTAGGAATGCAAATCATTGGCCTGCTCAAGGATCTTCATCTGTTCTTCTAGCTCCTCCACCTTTCGCAGCAACTACTCCTTCTCCTTCTTCAACTTTTGATCTTCTGCTTGCACTTGCTCAAGGTGTTCTTGTGTAGCCTCCTGAGCCTATCTCTCTTCATGTAAGGCCTGCAATTCAGCTTCAGCAGTCCTCATCTCCCTCTGTAAGTGCTCAAATTTCCATTTTAACTTATTTCCCTCCTCTCTTTCTCTCTTCAAGGTATCCTTCAGCTGAGCAGAAGATTTCTTGTATGACTCCAGTTCAGCCATCGCTTTGTCTATGTTGTCCTCTGAGGCATGTAGTATTGCATTCCTAGCCCTTATGGTAAGCCTTGGATCTACGTCTGTTCCTATCATCACAGCCGTATCTGTTATCATTTTGCCAGCCATTCCTTCTGCCTCTACCCTTTTTTCTGTCCTCTTCATTATTCTCTTGGTATCCCTATCATAATAGACAGTATTGAAGGTGGGGACTTCTTCACCCTTTTTCTAGATGAAAGGCACTAGCTGGAGCATAGGGGTCACAAGGGTGCTAGCAGCAAGTACTTGACATATATGTACCTAAGGGTTTGCCTCCTCTTGGGTCTATCCCATTGATGTTTCAGCAATTTATTGTTGTGGCAACTCTGTTCTTTCAGCCTCCTGCTTTTGGAGCACTTCATCTAGCTTTCTCTTTGCTTTTTCAGCTGCTTGTCTAGCTGCTTCTTCCGTTTCTTGTGCAGCTTCTTTTGCTTTCTCGGCTGCTTCTTGGGAAGCTTTTCTTTTTCTTCTTCTCCCATTTGTAGCCATTCTGCAGCCTCTTTTTCTAGCCTCTAAGCTTCCTCATTTCTCCTTTTGGCTTCTTCTTCAGCTCTGGCTTGCTCGACTTTGGCTTGTTCGGCCCCTTTTCCACCCTTGGTGTTGCTTTTTGGCCTGAACCTTCTTTCTAGAGCTGTCAGGTTTGGAGCATTCCAGAATATAGATTCTTCCTTATCGAAATGATGGTATATTCGAAAAATAGCTTATGCTCTTTACAATGCTCAGCTATTTTTCCAATGGTATCATTTCGCTTGAAAGGCATCTCACCAAAATGGAACTTCCCTAATTCCTCTATGAATTCAGCAGCTTGTTTCACCCTGGTGAACTTGTAGCTACCTAGCTTGAATGGCAGGGGAGGGTATGTATTTTTCTTGTGTTGGAACAAGAAATGACCTATTCCGTCAATGAACACCTGCCTGACCGCCTCTTTATGGACTATATAATCCATAGCATATTTGGGCAGTAGTAAAGGTGTCTTCGACCCTTCATACATTCTAAAATACATGCCATTGTCAGTCAAGAAATAATCTACATATTCTTGTATTACCTGCATGGCACCTTCTGACATACAGTCACATTCCTTTCGAAAAATGAGAGTGTAGAGTGGCATAATGAAATGCTCACAGACCTCTCTGTAATGGCTATGATATTGGTGAGCCCACAATAGTCTGTAAGATGCATATATGGGCATCCTTTCCCTGTCCCAGATGCATTTGAGACTGGGGAAAGGCTGGTGGCATAGTATACAGTCTATTAACATTGAGCTCATATAGAATTCAGATTTTTTCTGGGTTTCTCCTCCCTGTGCTGCGGCCAAGAAAGAAGAAAGACTGCTTGATACAAGGCTGGCCCAATTGAAGACTGTTCCTTGGGTTTCTACATGAAACATGATGGGTATCCATTCAAATTTGAAGATTTTGCCATGATCTCTCCTGAAGATCCTATTAAGCATCAAGGCTATAAATTTGTAAGGATCCCTCAAGCTTGTTGTATCATACTCACTGTTTTTTCTATGTTTGTACAGCTTTCTCGGCAAGAGCATTCTCTTAAGGGTTTCCACTAGGTCCATTCTGATGTTATCCAGCCAAGCATCATATAGAAAGATTTGAGGTTCTGGAAAGTGATAGGCCAACGCCACATATCCTGGGATGAATGCAGCATAGCCCTGGCCTTCAACATTTCCTATGATCATTGAGCTTGTGTTTGCATGGGGCAGAATCCATCCAATTACCTCAGAGCATGGGAACAGCTCTGGTCTGGTAGCAACCTTCATGATGGAAGATTTCTCTATGTTGGCATAAATGGGTTCTTCTTCGAGACCCATGTCGGGAACCTCCCTGCGAGAAATCAATCTATACATGTCATCCCATTTGTATTCAGGCTCAACACTAGAAACACACTGGGTATCTTCATGTATGTCCTCATTCTTTGTTTCAGCTTCTGCTTGTGGTACTTCTTCGACCACTGGGGCCTTTTTATTTTGTCTTTTGGACATTGTAAGTTCCTCCTGCCATGTATAACATTGTGACATTAAGCAATTCGAGATGCATATATTTACATGACAGAGTGCATCACTTTATTCTATCTATGTATATCATGGCAGCAACTAGTTGATGGAACTAAGATACAAGTTTTCATAACCGAACTGAGATGACTAATAGGCTTATTATGCACATGTCTATAAGATGTAACATTACGGCATGACATTAAACCATTTCACAACCATATTTTAATAAAATTACATCCATATGCAAAGTGCCATTTTCATATGTTTAATGTGGTAGCAAGCTGAGAAACAAATGCATACATGCATAACCCAAACATGCCCTGACTATCAGAACTACTGGACTAGTGCGCAGTATTCCATGACCCTATCTATACCTAGCATGAAGCAAACTCAGTCCTGTGTAATAAAGCTACATAATACTAACTTTATCAACCATACTTGAGCCATTACTAAATCTACACTACTATGCAATATGTGATTTCTCCCATGAAAACAATTCATAAAGAAAATGCATGTTCATCAAATGCACGGTGCGGCATTCAGCTATTGTTCTATTGCATAGCAAACATAGAGAAGGGTTGAGTGCATAGAGCTCGTGTTAGTCGCCGGTGTTTCCGACATCAAACAAAGCCTTAGTAGGGATAACATCGGCAATGACTTATGCTGCTTGCGGAAGATAATTACATTAACTCGACTATATGCTGTGGGTATTACTGTCATTTTACTGAGAATGGTGCTCTGACTAGGGAAACAATCCATGAGATCCTTGTTGAACGAAATAAAACAACACCTATCCATTTAAAATAGCTAGGGTTTCAGGTGACTGAGCAGAAAAGGGCCGCGCGAGTTTGCAAGGGAAACTATATGCAACGGCAATGATGCATACACCCACGCGCTCATGGCTACCAATTATAAACCACAGCGGATCCCTTCTAACCCGCTAGGTGCCAAAATATGATATACAGAACAAAGCGGCAAAACAAAAATTCGTGGATGCGGGTAAAGTGGAGGTTACAACCGCGAAGAGAAACCATAGGTATTGCAGAAAACGCCTATACAATCCCCCCTTTCTGACATAATCATCACTATCCGAGGAAGCTTGGTGCAGATGGCATAATGATCGTCTGCACCAAACCCCCATCTCTATACGCGGGGTTTACAAGCAAGGCCGCGACCTAAATAATTTCTCCGTGAGTTAAAAAAAACCGCCTTGCTAACAGTAAAAAATAACCCTCCCCTTACTTATATAGGCTTGGAACCGGCAAACCGCTAGGTGAAAACTACCGCAACCACAAATGTCCATATAAAATTTACCGAATGCTTCAATGGAATAGGAGATGATGCAAAGAACCTACAAGACACGGGCACGCAGCCGACGTGGAGAAAACCGTCGAGCACAGTGAAGACACCTGGACCGAAAGTACTGCAACGGTGAAAAGGGCGAGCGTGACAGATAACGGCAGAGCGCACTAATCGACAATGATGAAATGATAAACAAACCCCATGACCCGTTCATATATATACAAAAATATGCACGTGCGACATAACATATCGGATGGGGGGTCGTTCTAAGTCGGACGGTGAGAATGAGGAACCTTCCGCAACGACGGAAGGCAATAACATCGATACATCCACACTGGTGGGTGAGACGGGAGAACTCCACTATCGGATGTCAGAGGAAACTTGAATCAGAAATCAAGAGCTTGAAGCTTTCCGCAACGGTGGAAGATAAAATCCTAAAATTCTTCGCTCCGGTTACACGCGTCAGACGTCGGAAAGATCTCAAGTCGAAGGACAAAAGTCCAAATCCCTCCGCAATGGGGACAATTAACGCGGTAAAAGTTTTCGACTTAAAACTTGAAACCAGTCGAGAAAACATAAGTCGGAAGAAAAACCGGAAGTCATAATCAAAAGCCCATCCGCAATGGTGGGATAAAAGATCAAAGGGGCATCCGATGCCCAACAAAAAACGCCCGCCGCAAAAAACAAACGGGTAGGCAATCGAAAGGTTTCGTCTTCTCAAAAACCCAAACTTATCCGCAACTGCGGAGGGCAACAGATTAGATTCACCCGCAATGGTGGAAAATTAAAACCAAATAACCTCCGATTCCAGCAAGCTTCAAATACGTTCAACGGCAACAATCCAGCAGGTTTCCAAAGGCTTTCCAAATGCATCAATTAAATCAAATAGTGGATCAACCCAGGTATCAAAAACAAATGCTCTGAGAGATCAATGAAACAAAATAGGGAGGAAAATCAAGCTAATCCAAAACAAAAGGGGGATCCTAAATTTTTTTAGAATTTTGGGAAATTGTTGCAGCTGCAACAATTGGCGACTACCTAGTGAACTCCAGATCTCTGAAATAACTCTTCCCCAGCTTAAGACTATATGGATGCCAATGAAGCCTTCTAGATGTATACATTCCTAAGCAAGCCAAATTATGCATAAATTACTTAAAAGAAGTCTATTCTTTCAGGAGAAGGTAACATCAGGAGTGTTTCAGGTCTGAATAACTCTTTTGAGGCCAAATAAATGAGGTTTATTTTACCTGCCCTTTGGTAGTTACAACTTAGACACCACAGGATTGTAACAGAGGGTCACAGTATTATCCTTTTGTTCCTTATTCCCACGCCAACTGCACTTTTGTGCCGTTTGAACCTTAGTTCTTTTGATATGAGTCCTCCTTCAGGCCTTTCCTTACTGAATTTTCATTCAGGATCCTCTATCCCATAGTGTCCTTTTGAGTGAATAGTGTATTTCATATTTTAGTTCACGGACGGAGAGGATCTCGTGGCCATGTAGTACTTTTATGCTTTGATATTAAGGCTTTTTCAAGCTCTGCTTTGATATGTTTTGTTTCTTTCAGGAGTCTTGACTCTTAATAGCTTTTAGCCTTTTCCTAATTTATGGCATGGGATCATTTATATATGATATACTGTTTCACTCTGCTTCCTTTTCGAGGGTCTTTTGTTGTCCCTCCCTTGGGTATTTAAGATGTGAAATGGATGGAGCCTCGAAATAGTACCTCAGACCCTTTTCACCTCTGAGTTATTTACAGGGGTTAAGTAAGACTTCAATGAATGCACTGTCAGTTAGGAATACGGTTACTAGAAGACATCCTATACTTTAAAGCGCAGTCTTTCGCTAAGGATTTTAGTTAATACAGAACCCTAATGTTTCCATTGCAACCAAAAGTTTGCCTCTTATTCAAAACCAAAAGGAGAACTAGCAAAACAATAAAATAAAATAAAACAGCATTAAATCAAATAATCAGAAGAAAAAGCATCAAAGCCACAAACAATTTATTTATGTACAAAGCACCAGAAATGAAAAATTTATTGCCCACCCCTGAAAATATTTAATCATAATGAGTTAAAGGATGGGATGAATCATAGATATGAGATACCTAACCATGGTTTATCTGTGCTGTTTTTGAAACTGAACACATGTCTACAATTCTATAATCATCTCTCACAGCCTGAGGAAGTTGAAGGAGTTCGGGCTGGGTGTCAATTGTGGAACTGGCATTTATTGAAGCGCGATGTCCCAGCTTACACTCAGTCAGATAGTTTCCCAAGATAGAATCAGCAGACTCATTGTCTTCGCCTAAATTAGTGACAATATATTTCATGTATGGTTCTCTCAGATTTTTTATTGGATTTGGGGTGCCTTTGAGAGGCAACAGCAGATGAGACCAATCTGAAGCAAAATAACCTTTCAACCTGGCAGACCAAGCTCGGTTGAGAATGAGCCCATATCCCCTTGGTATGTCAACCACCATAATGTCAATAAATTGACATATCTTATTATTAGTAGCCAAACGAATGAGGACATTCTTCATTTCTCCCATTACTTTTACACCTATGCGATCTAACTACATTACTTCATGAGGTGTGGACTCCAGCTGTCCGTTAATCTTTTTACAAATCTCAAAGGGCATCACATTTACTGCTGCTCTAGAGTCCACCAAGCATTTATGCACATTATAATTCAACATTTCTAGAGTCAAAAGAAAAGGCGGGGTGTCAAGGTTTTCTTTCCAACCTGGCTCTTGGTCTTCTTCTCCTAGTTGGTTTTGAGTAGGTATATCCATTGTTAGCTCTTGATTTTCCTCATGGTTTTCCCCACTAACACCTGTCTGTCCTTCTACAAGTTTGACAGTCTCAGTGATTGGCTCTGTCCTCTGGTTGAGGGTATTGTTCTTATGCATTTTTCCCTCGTCCATTCTCTTAACATTCTCCTGCCACTTGTTAATTTTAGAAACCATTGCATTGTCTTGGCCTATGACTCTCATGTCCTTCGTATTTGTAGAGGTGCATTCAGATTTAGGAGTATCATATTTAGTGTCGAATAGTGAGATACCATTCCATGAGAACATAGTATCATCCTCTGGTTTTCTTATGATCTGTTTCTCCTTTTCCTCCTTGCCACTGTCCTTAGCCAATTTAGGGTCCAACAACTTGTTCATCACCAATGTCATTGAATGTAACCATTGAGGACACTTCTTCTCAGAATGGGGTTGTTGGTGAAAAGTACAGAAATTATCGCCTCCTATTTCTGTTATGTTTATTGATGCCGAATTGGGAGGAGGGACTTGCCATTGGTTGTTACCCTCTTTTTTCGGATAGTGAGGCTTATAGGTTTTCTGAATATCCCTTTCTTTCTCCAAGTCTATTATTCGGTTGGACAGTTTCTGAAGAATTTTAATCATTCCTTGGTAATCAGGTGATTGATCTTCTCTAGGTTTAGACAGCAAAGAGATTTTCCTCGCGGTAACTCTGTCTTCAAGTGGATCAGGATAATCTTCTACACTCTCACTTTCAGCCTCTACCCTTTCATCCTCTTCATAATTCTCTACCAGTGTAGGTTTGACTTTCATCTTCGTAAACATGGCCAGCTCAGGCCCTAGGGCTGAGGTGTAATACTCAATCGAAACCTTGTTTGAAGGTCTGTCAACTACAGAAATTTTTTTTAGGTACAGTGAAAATCTCTGAGTGAAACTACGCACCTTTTCATTCTTCTCTTTTCATAGCTGACCAAGACCTTTCATCAATGAGGCATGCATTTTTTGGGTTGTGTATTTACTTCTGAAAACTCTTTCAAAAGTGTCCCAATCAGGAATGAAGCACTACTACATTTCGATCCAAAATCCGATGGTTACTTCCGACGGCGCGTGGATTTTTTCTTTTAAACCTACCAAAAATCAGAAAGTTAGATTTTTTTTTTTAAATTTTGGTCATAAGCGTAGCTTAAGCGATGGATAGGCTCATAAGCGTTGATTAAGTGACGGATGTCCTCATAAGTGTCGCTTAAGTGACGACGCTTCAAATTGGTCAATCATTTAAATAAATAAACTTAATTGGTCAATTATAAGAAGAAGGTGCTAAGCGTCGCTTAAGCGATAGATCCTTTAAATTCTTTACAATGTCCAAATTAGCGGGAACGGGTGGAGAAGAGATTAATCACTTGAGGGAGAAGGATGCTCGATGCTCTTTCCTTTTCCAAGCAATATGGATCTCCTATCATTCCAAAGCTGTGCAATATGTGAGCGGTTGCCTTTCTGTCTGATGGAACAAGGCGGGGAGATCAACTGATCATAAAGTATTCAAGTTTTTGTAGTAAGAGGAAGACAAAGGTAGCAATATTCTTACCCTCATGCTCCTTTTTCCTAGTTGTTATCCGAAGGTCATTGGATAGCCTTAACACGTTTTGTCCATTTCCCACGCAGCAAGAACCTCCATGATTTGGGTTTTGACCACAAGATCAATGGGAAGAAGGATGGGATTCCGTTGAAACAGATGATTGAAGAGTTGGATTGCTCTGATGTGCCCTCCGTGTTAATTTTCCCCATTTCTCTAGAACCTATGCAGGATCCTGTTACCCTTTGTACAGGCCAGACCTATGAACGATCCAATATTTTGTAGTGGTTTTCAATAGGGCATCATTACATCTGTCCGACAACTATGCAGGAGCTCTGGTATGTCTCTCTTACTCCAAACACGACCCTCTCCCATCTCATCTACAAGTGGTTCTCACACAGATATATGATGCAGAAAAAACAGGCCGAAAATGTTCAGGAGAGAGTGAAGGAGCTTCTAGAGAATCTCAGGAAGGCTAAAGGGCAGACTAGAATAAAGGCTCTGTGTGCACTTAGGTTGATTGCACAAACAAATGAATCTGCAAGAAAGAGTATAGTGGATGAAGGAGGGGTGATGTTGCTGTCTTCTCTATTGGGTCCCTTCACTTCTCATGCAGTTGGGACTGAAGCCATTGGTATTCTAGTTAGGCTTCCTTTGGATTCAAAAGGAAAAACAAGCCTCACAGAACCAGAAAATATCTCTCTAATGGTGGACCTTCTGCATGAGGGTACCATGGAGACAAGAATAAATTCAGCAAAGCTCATTGAAACTCTGGTGGATATCGAAGATCTAAAGTCTAAGAAGGTTTCGAGTTTTAGGCTTCTATTCGGCTTGTTGAGGCTTGTGAAGGACAAGAAGTATCCAAGGGCTATGGTAGCAGGACTCAGTTTGCTTAGAATTATATGTTCTTGCAAGTAGGTGAGGATTCAGGTTGTGGGTATTGTATTAGTTGTACAGTTGGTCGAGCTTCTTCCTTATGCAACAATCCCCTATTTAGAGACTTCCCTGGCGATTCTGGACATTCTTTCTACAACACCAGAGGGTAGGGTTGCTCTAAAGGACTGTGCTTGTACAATCCCTAACATAGTTAGAGTTTTGATGAGAGTTTCTGAAAAATACAAACAACATGCCTTGTCAATTTTGTGGACTATATGTAAATTGGCACCTGAAGAGTGTACCTCAACTGCAGTTGAAGCGGGGATAGTAGCAAAATTGCTTCTTGTCATACAGAGTAGTTGTAACCCTGTTGTTAACTCTCTTCAACTCTCTGAGTGCATTGGAGATCTTGAGAGAAACCATTAGAATCCTTCGCTTCAATTCCACAGGATTCCTGGTAATTGCACCACTATTCATCTGCCCTGTATCTGCAATCCTTCTCTCAAATGCCTTTGTAGAGCAATCAGTGGTTGAAAAACTGTCTTTTAGGTTTAGATTAGTGGAAGAGGCATCTGGGCTGCCTAAGAGCCATCTTACTAAACTCGTGTGTGGAAAATTATCTGAGAGTGTTCTTTCATTGACTTTCTGCTTCCCTTTCTTGGTTACCCTTTGGCTATTTGCAAAAGCTGCAATAGTGCATTCCGTGGCTGGATCGTATGCAGGCAAGAAAATTACAATTGCAAAGATTCTTACCATGATTTTCAGTCTTTGTATCAAACTGCATCTTCAGAGTCGTCTCATAACATTCCACTCCTTTGGAACTATGGTTTTAGTCAAACTCACCAAATGTACTTTTGGTTGTGTGAATTTCTACTAAGGTTCATCAATCATGCCCAGATTTTGCTTTAATTTTAGTGGTTAGAATCCTTCCTTTTTTCTAGCAATGCACTATTTGGTGAGTCACTGTCCAAAAATGTAGCAAAAAAGGTTGAGATACAAAACACTCATCTTTTCAAATTTCTCTAACGTGAAAATATCTAAATTAGTTTCATTTTTTACCAACCTACCAAGCAAATAATAAAGGAATTAAGCTTCATCTGGTGTGCAATGTCTTAACAGAGTGAATATGTCAAAGCAACTCTATGTCCTCCAGGTTTTGATGGTTTGATATCCTCAACATTTTTTACTATTAATAGGCCACAACCTTGTTCTCTGATAGCCAGCTAGTACACCATGACCATGCAGTGAAGTAGTCCCACCACCAAATACTGGGCTCAACCCTGGATAGGCAGTACTAGATCATGTCGTTTCATGATTTCATCCAATGAAGTTGACAAATTTACAGTGCTAATCTAAAATGGATAATTCCATATTATCCACAAATTGATAGTGTACGGTTCAGTAGTATTAAACCTAATTCCCGTTATCACATTTGCAATAGCAATATTTCTAAAGTAGAACTTCTTATATCACTATTGTGAACCATTTTTTTATGAATCATAGTACCTCTCAGGCATTCAAGTTCATTTTTTATTTTGGGTATATATTCTATTTTTACAGAGCTTCAATGCATGTGAAGTTATTAACGTAGGACATGCAATCTATTCATGATGATCATTCAACTAATTAATTTTTTGTATTCATGATGGTCATTCAACTAATTAATTCTTTTGTAGACTGGAGATAATTAATATCAGAAGTTTAAGAGGACAAGTAAAGGTTGTTGGGGAAGTTATATGTGTCGGTGGTGCAATGGTCATGACCTTATACAAAGGTCCTGCTCTTCTATCTTTATCGCCTAGTGTCAAAAGCCATAAAATTACATACAATTCTCAGCATAATATTATGCTGGGTTCGATATTAGTCTTTGGGAGTGTAGTTGTTTGGTCTACATGTATTTCTTTTCAGGTAATAATCAATGCCCTTATTGACAAATCTATGTATTCCTTCTTCTGATTTATTATACTCCATCTATAATTCCTTGACAGTTGATTTCTGAAACTGGATATAGGATCCTATTTTGAAGAGATATCTGGCTCAATTATCAATGATAGTACTCTCTAGTTTTGTTGCAAGTGTAGAATCTACCCTAATTGCTATAATCCGCAAGCATAAAAAGCCCAATCTCTGGGCTATACGATGGAGTGTTGAGCTTCTCAGCGTTTTATACTCAGTGATCATCTTAGCGTTCAACAAAACTTGTAAACTCAAATACACTGCAAAATAGATCAACTCAGTAGATATAACATGCTAATCCATCCAATGAAAAGGTGAACAACTGGTCAATCATACTAGTTCAGAAGTAAAATATCCTAAACATGTTTGTGCCCTTCGTAGGGTTTCTACAGTGTATCCACTGAAAGGAATATTTCAGAATAGATAGGATATGCTGTCAGACCAACACATCACAAATATACTTTGGAGTTACTGAGAAACCAGAATCTTGAGGCCATGATGGAATTCTAGTTAGAATGAGAATCTTGAGGCCCAAAAAAACACTTATAATTTTCCCACCTATGAATTAGGGAACACCCATATAAATATGGGGGTAACATGCACCATGCACCAAGTTGCAAAAACAACCCCTTACCCATCTATCATACAAGATACCCTCTTATAGCTTCCATGTGCTTGCAAAACTTGCTACTGCAATCTCCAATTGCAAAGGATGGGCCACCTCAATTCCCATAGGACATATCTGAAACACCAGCCCCCTCCATTCTTTCATCAACTAAAAGCTGTGGCTGTAGCATTCGTAAAAGAGCACTGACACATTCTTCATTAAGTTGGTGACAGGCTTCTTTGTAAATAAAAGAATGCCAATCTGGAGAAAAAATGCACTATTTAATAAAACTAAGCACTTCAACAGCTCCTTGTGCTTCAACTTTAAAAATAATACACAACAACACTACTGCTGAGGTGACAGTGCATACTTGCTTTCAAAGTCTTGATTTAACCCCATTGGATTAAGAGCCAGAGTGGGACCTAAAGTGTACTGTGGATTCCCTGGGATAGTTTTCACTTCCAAAAAGACTAATTCCAACCACAGAGAAATAATTTATTTCTATAATTCATTTGTACCAATCATCTACTCTAGGAGGTTTACACTTTCTCATCCCACTTTGCAGCCTATCAAATCTACCTTTATTGTTCTCCAATGGGATCTGAAGGTGGATCAACTGACGCTTTGGAGGATTTGGAAGCTTTGGTAATAATGTTTGCACATTTCTTGCAGCATCAAGTGCAGCTTCAAGAGGACCATCCTTCCTAGCAGACACCAACTCCTTTAAGAGCAAATCATCACCATATTTGCAGACAGTTGATGGTTTATGCACCCTGGATATTCTAGCTATATTTTCAACATCATATTTTTTGTCCCCAATGCCATGTGACTCTAAACCAGTTCCAAAATTTGCTGCATCCCCAGTTCTATTTAAAATCTTGCTTTTGTTAAAATCTTTCAAGCTTTCTTGTATTTTCTGGCTAGAAACATGTTTTTCATCACCAACAGTAGGTAAAGACGACAAATTATATAACAATGATACTGGGGGAGTGCTAACAGGAACATTAAAAATTAGGTCAGGAGGTTGTGGAACTATATTGCCTCAATTATCAGACGGTTTGTGTGTAAATGGAGGCTCTTTTATACCAGAGTTACTAGACCCCGTAGTAGTATCTATAGTACAGATCTTATTATAGCTTGTACCCAAAGAAAAATCCTATCTGCTATTACTATAACTCTTATGATTTGAGAGAGAATTGTGAGATTTTTTATCAGCTTGTATAGTCTTTTCAATTTCACAATATAGTGGATTCTGAAATCCACCTTTTGCACATGAATGTGATTGTGAAGGAGCACAACTCTCTCTGTCTGTTTCTACCTCGTCATCAGAAAGAATAATAATATCATGTTCTTTTCTTTCCTTACATAGCTCAGTTACACCATCCTGTCTCAAGGAATCTGAGGAGAGACCTGTGCCCCTGCTCTGAGGCTCTGCCCACAAGATCTGATCCAGTGGGGATCTCATTATAATATCAATCCATCAATCATACATGATATGTCTCTGCTGCTCACTATAAAGGAATTGAAGAGAACTCTGTTCTGCTCTGTCAAAAAAATACAAGGGGTAGTACCCCCATACAAAATGTATGATAACAAGTCTAAATACCATCCTGATGAAATAAGTTGGATTTTAACCCTCCAATTTGTATATGAGCAAATCTGGGGGTTAATAGGTCCACAGGGAATTGTGGTACACTGCAGGGGGTTATTTACAATTTTACATGTTTCAAGATGTCCATTGGAAGGAGATAGATGTATGGCCATCCTTTTCTAATATAGGTTTTTTAATCTTTTTTTCTGACTCAAACATTCGATCAAAATGTTTGATATTCTCATAAGAAAGTAGTTTGGCTTCTCTCACACATGGCAGATGTCCATCAAACTGTTGCATGGTGGTAAATTGTTATGTATTGCATGCTTGGAAGTGCATATAAAACGTTCACTATTGAAAGTATTCATCAATAGAGACCCAGCATGTAGTGAAGCTTTCAAGAGGTTAGCTTATGAGCATATACTGTCTAAACATTCAGTTATTCAGTGATTCTCGAATCTTCTGTTTCATCCTTGTTGTTGCCACTGGGAATAGTCTGGTTCATCTTTGATGGTCACAGACATGGTGATTCACTAGTGATTCTTGAAATCCTGTCTCAGCATATGCGGCTGAATTTAACAGTTAACAACACTTAGAATATGGGCATACGTTGATGCATTAAGAATAATCTCATCTTCATAGTACATTACCGATGAGAACATTTTAGTGATGATTTGTCAATGATTTTCTAAGGTAAACTCTGTATCTTATTTTCAAAAGTACCTGGTAACAATTATATACTTATTTACAACTTAAAATTCATTTTTGGTTATTGTGTTTTTTCCTTTCCTTCTTTCTTTTAATCCATCATGATTAACTTGCTCTCTGCATTTGATCATAATACCGAATATGTTCCATTCATTGGTCACCTGTTAAAAGGCACTGATTTAATTCTTGGCCTTCCATTATTTGTATGATTCTATAATATACAAGAGCAACAATGTTCTGGGAAATGTAGATAGTGGATGGATTGTGAAAGAAGGTAACTGTGGAGCAGTATGACATGTGTTTTCCCCCCTTTTGGTAGTTAATCCCTGTGGTTATCAATATCCATGTAAGTTCTGCTTGAAAACACATAGACTACCTTTGAATAAGAGCCACGGCCCATGACCAAGGGGTATCTATTCTCTTAAAATCATTCAGGGCTTTCACCTGGCCTCAACTGCTTTGTTTAGAAGACTGTTATGTAAGCACAGGGAGTGAACCTGCTCGTTTTTGAACTTGGGGTATCATCACCACAAGCACACCAAAATGAAGCTAGATAATAGCCAGTGGATGGAGCAGTATGAAAGGTTATTACCTTATTTTTGAAGAGTACTAGACATAAAATAGATTTAATCCTTGCGAGAAGGAATTTGTTCAAGTCTTTCTAGAGAGTGTATGGAGCAGTATGATAGGTTATTAACTTATTTTTGAAGAGTACTAGACATAAAATAGATTTAATCCTTGTGAGAAGGAATTTTTTCAAGTCTTTCTAGAGAGATTTAGTTGGATAACTTGTGAAATCATAAGAACTTCTTGCTACTTCTTGAATATAATGGAAAAAACTGACATTGTCGTGTCTTCCCTTTTCATACATGAACTTGCAAATGTAGCAAGTTAGTGGTGTTTGGTGGAAAGTTAGATTTGGTACACAACCTTTATCTCTAAATTTGGGTCAAACTATTGAATCATTTTTGGTTATGTTAAAGTTTGGAAATGTATTAAATATTGCCATTGTTTCGATTCAAGTCGGAATATTTAAGCTGTTTGCATATGGTACCAATTAGTAATTTACTGATAGTTACTTGTTTGATGCAGAATGGAAGGAACCTTTCAGGTTGGGAAATGGATGGCTTCTATGGGGAGGAGTGGGTGTTGTTGCTGAATCTATTGGGGTAGCACTTGCAAGAGCAGCTTTGACTGCTTTGAATGGTGAACCTCCGCGACGAGAGGTTTTTATACAGTTCTGGTTTTTGAGAAGCATTTCTGGCATGATTTTTTTGTGACAGGCTTGTTTGATTGCAAAATTCCAACTAACTCTTGAATCCTTTATTCCATTTTTTTTTGGTGATTGGAAACATAATACTCCTTTGACATGGAAACATTGAAGGGAAGACCCTTCTTGAATTCATGGGTGCCAAAAAGTTAATGATTTTTTGATTGAGAAAAACAATTGCAATGAGAAAGAAATATGTCAGAAAACCAGAAAGTTAGTATGGGTGGTTATTGAATCTTGATCACTGCTATTGTGAAATTCAGAGTCTTCTTAACATTTAAAGCCATGCTTGGTTGGATAACCCATGAATTTGTCCTCTTGCAAGAATAATCAAGTATGCCTTACTTCTGCTTATGGTCTTCAGTATATACATGGTTATTCCTTCATGTCTGGGAGCGAGTGAGATTTATTTTCATTTTGTGTTCTTTCTGACTGCACAGAAAGCATAATTCTAGCCATTTCTAGCCACTATATTATGTCAATGTTCTATTGCCTATGCAATTAGAAAATCCTTTTAAATTGCTGGTTTGTCAACGGCTGAGTCAATATTTAAACTCTGAAAAAAAAAAGATATTGATATATATATTCTTCAACTTGAGCTACAGGATATGGGCATTGATGATCCGGATTTTATCCAACTTGTAAAGGAAGTTGAAGGATTGGAGCAAAAGTTGTTTGCTCATCCCTTTTATAAGGTGACTTTTATGTTGACTTTCTACTGTCAGCTGTCTTATGGGGGGCTTATTGTTCTTGACTGACTATGTTTATAATTAAATAATTTGTGGATATGTTTTGATATTTCCATGCTACAGTCTGAACAGGATGAAGACCAGTTGAAGTCTTTTCAAAGAAAAGAACAGCTAAATATTGCAGCTCAGCAACTTCGTATGAAGATGCGTGACTCTCAGGTAATGTTACATAAAAATTTGGTGGGTACTCCCCTTGCTATATCCTAATTGTACATTGTATCTAGGCCCATAGACCTTTTTTGCTCCTTGTAGACATTAATATTGATTTCAATTTCCAGGTCTAGAGTTCTGAAATCTTTGCTTTCTTAAGCCAGCAGCACCAATAGGTACCTGCAAATACTTTTTCATCTCAATGTATGTTGTAGGCTCAGAGGAATCATGTCTTTCTTTAGTTCTCAGATATAGAATGATTTTGGAAGGAAATCCTCTAGATGCCTGAATAGGAAAGTGTAATGATGGATTTGACATTTGTCCACTTACCATCACTATATGATGGATTTGACATTTGTGTCAGTTTTCTTACAGGTGCTACAATTAAGGAAATGCAATGGATCAATCTACAGACTAGTCAAGGGATTTTGATGGTAACTTGTCTTTGACAAATCTTTTGTCTCTCCTGCAAATCATTTATTGTATTATCAACTTGACAAAATCCTGATCAAGAATGATTTTGAGTTCAGGTCATCCAGTACAGAACTTAACAGTGGCAATTCCTCCATCAAAGGATGGGTCCACAAAGGGTCGTGAAACTAAAAATGATGGATTCCATGCCTCAAGTGACACAAGTCTGTTTTCAAGTTCATTTCCTGTAATGTTCCAAGAAAAATGTAAGGTCTAATGTTCCCTACAATTGTACAAATTTTATGATCATTTTATGGAATGAGAGGATGTATTCAATTGAAAATTTTCTTTATGCTTATTATTCTTGGATGTTTACAGTGAATGTTACAGATGAGGAGAATGATGGACAATATGCTGATACACCAGCTTCTCTTCTAATAAATTACATCGAGGAGCATTGGCTTTGGAGCCTCTTCAGGACATGAAGTCCCAGACCATAGGAAATCTTCCTGATGATGAAGACGAGCTTTTGGATATTTACTTGGTTATCTCTCATTTTTCCAAGGGATTTTCAACATCATGGTTTCTTTGTAAAATGCTTGGTATTGCTTTGTGCAGTAAATATTAAATTCTTTACTAAACTCAATAATGACAATGTAACCCCTTTTTGTAACTGAACAGTTTTCATCTCTTAAACAATCTGGGTTCATGAGTGTCTACCTAAGCCTCATATCATTAAGAGTAATGAAATGGAATTTAATTCTTGTTATAGATGAATTCAATGATATACACTGACTATGATAATATGGATGATTACATATAATGTAATCAAGTTCTGAACAATCCCAGGCAGCCTCTGTAGTAATTTTGCTGAGTTTTAAAGTAGGATTTTATAAGGGAAATAACTAAGATATTAATTAAAAAAGGACATATGCTTGTTGACTCTGTAAGTACATGCTCTTTAATAGATAATTTAACCTCCTTGCTTGAGTTCATCTCTTTTACCAGGATTTCCATGTTCTTCAGCAAAAGTAGATCACTATACATACAGATCCAATTCCTCTGTTTTTGTTGCCCCGGCTTTTGAACCTCTACTACTGGCTCTTGAACAGGCTATAGCTCTATAACTCGGTTTCAAACTGTTACTGGGTATCGATCTTTATTATATGATGCAATAATAAAGATAACGGTAAGTAGGGAACAAATATGAAATATTCAAAGTTGTAAGTACCTAACCACACTCAACACTGATCTGATCTCTTAAGTGAAGGCAGTACTGAATGCATAGGGCAGTTACGATCCAACAATTCCACAACTTAGCGGTCTAACATAAAGTAAAGAAAGTAGGAGGCTTCATCAAGTAAATAGCAGCAATGTTCTGCCCAGCCACACATCGTCTCTGAAGCAAGATAAAAAATAAGCAAGCCATGCCGGCCCGTCAATGAAAAAAGCTTATTTGCCTAAATGCTATTTTCAATATATAGGACCAAGGGCTCGATGGTGGTTCGGAGGCATAAGAATCCATCTGAGTCGATAAATCTAAGGCAGGAATCGATACTGATACTCACGAGCAGTTGATGCCAAGAATAAATTTGTATTTAAAAAAAAAAAACAGTTGTAGCCGTTGGATAAGCGACGGTCACTCTGTCGCATTTCCGACGCTTTCCTTTTGACTACCGTCACTTACCCGACGAAATGAAGTTTAATTTTTTTTTTAAAAACATGCCTTCCGTCGCTTAACCGACGGAAATTCTGTCGTTTTTCCGACGATAACATTTTATATCCATCGCATAACCGACGCCTATGTTTAAAAATTATTATGAATTAGATGTCGGATAACCGACGATTTACATTTAACCGATGGTTGCTTAGATGTTGCTTAACCGACGGTTACTTAAGTGTCGGATAACCGACAACAAGTTTCCAACGCTTAAAAAAAAATCAAAGTGTCGTACATGCGACAAAAAGTGTCGAAAATCCGACATGAAGGCCGTCGGATTTTTGGTCAAAATGTAGTAGTGGATTTTGCAGGGAGACTGAAATACCAAGATGCTGCTGCTCCTTTCAGAGTGTGTGGGAATAGCCTACAGACCACATATTCATAATCTCCAGCCCTTAGCCCTTCTAATACTAGGTAGAAGCTTTGAAGGTGATCGTCTACAGCAATTCCTTTCTTAGGGTCGAACTTGGGCAAGAGCTTGTCAAAGGCTTGAGGTAAGTCATGCAGAGGAGGTGTTAGGTTCAGAGGTGACCTAGCTCTCCATGCTAGAAAAGGGTTGGGTTGATTACCAACCATGAGCAAAGGTAAACGAATAAAACACTAGGAAAACAGTCCTTCAAGGATAGCACCGGAATCTGCAAAAATCTAAGTTAGGTTGAAAGCTTCAAACATCTGCTGGTCAGATAGTCTTCGAAAAATTAAGTTCCAAGGCCAGCCATTTACTGGCGGCCCTCCTTCTAGTGCCAATAACTGTTGAGGCCTGGAAATTCACAGGAAGAAACACTAAAGGATTCTCCCCAATCAACGTTCCCAACTAGCCTGTTGACTGTTTGGAGTAGGGAATCCGTCCGGTTTGCGGTCCGGCTACCGTAGGTTAAGGTAACAAAACAAAGGGTTTACCGGTTGCGGCCCGGTCCACCGAGTTTTTGTATTTTTTATTTAATGTATGCAATGCGAATGCCTAACTAACAATGCAGGGTGATACAGATGTAAGGAACTGCACAATGTGTTGCGCAGGTTCTTACCTCTCGTCTTAGGTTCACAAACACCTAAATCACATATGCAGCCGTGAAGTAAATCAATTAACTAACTAATTACCTATCTATCTATCTATCTATCCATGGGGAGCCAACTTGTAATTAATATATGAGTAATGTGGATGTGCACACATGATAAAAGCAATTACATATAGCTAACATTTACTTTTACAGGCATGAACAATGAGAGATATTTCAACAACCAGATAGCTAATTATTTATGATCAGCATACATTACTCATGGTGGTTATTTCATAAAATAAATCAGAAATCATTTAAACAAAGACATAGGTCCTAAATTTAGAACGATCTCACGATTGATGGATATAATGCTGAAAAACAAAATATTTCATATTCCGACTATCCATGGCAAAACATTTGAAACCCCACTGATCTTCTTTCAACAGGCAAACTGTAATTTTTTATTGCAAAAGGAAGTAGTTCTTCTTACAATATCTCATCACCAGTCTTACTGGGGAAAAAATCCCCTATTCTCTCTACGCTTCCTACTTTTATACAAAAAGATAAAATGGTTGGGCTGCCCAAAGTGACCTTTGGGCTTCCCAACCTTTATTTTTCCCAATGCCTCACTTCTCAAAAATCTTTTACAGAATTATTAAATTATTACAAAGTTGACCGGTCCTTTATGAGGAGGGTCCCGCCTGGCTATCTAAGAACTTTTTCCATGCTGCTGCTTCAGCAGCAATGCTTTCAAATGTGCATGGCTCTAGGAACTGAATGCTGATTTCAAACTTTTCAACTTGGTTCCTGATGGCCTCGATCCTTGCTGGGCTCAACTGAAGCTGATCTTCTAGAAATTGCATGCTAATGGCTGCGTGGCCTACCTCGTTCTTCAGCACTAGGTCATCAATGGTTCTAATCTGTTGAGTTCTGGCCTCTGCATCTTGATATCTTTTCTGCAATGTTTCCACAAAGGCCTCATGGTCCAAGAACTCCTCAAGCCTATGCTCAACTTCTGTTTGAAATCGGTTGTACGTATTCAGGAGACTTCTGAAATATTCTGAGCATGCTCCCTGCATCTTTTTTACAGCCTTCTTGAAGTCTTCTGCAGTACTGATGGCGAACTCTACTAGGTTGTGATCTCTCTTGAGGGCTTGATCGTCTTTTGCTGGTAGCCCTTCTGGAGTCTCAGCATCACCTTCTGGCCTCGCCATTCTGGCACTCAAGACCTCAAGAACATCCTGAGATTGATCAACAAAGTATGAGGAAGTTTCCATGATCTCTTCTAGCCTGCTGTCAATCTGAAGGATTTTGCACCTTTCTTCTTCCAGAGCGGTCTGCAGCTGTAGCATTTTAGCTTTCTGAGCCAGGATATATTCCTTCAAAGGCTGCAGATTTACTTGCTGTTCCTTTGCTGCCTCCAGATAAACGGTCAGAGAGGGAAGCTGCTCTTGATGTTGCTTTGTCAGTTCCTGGGAATGCAAATCATTGGCCTGCTCAAGAATCTTCATCTGTTCTTCTAGGTCCTCCACCTTTCGCAGCAACTGGTCCTTCTCCTTCTTCAACTTTTGATCTTCTGCTTGCACTTGCTCAAGGTGTTCTTGTGTAGCCTCCTGAGCCTATCTCTCTTCATGTAAGGCCTACAATTCAGCTTCAGCAGTCCTCATCTCCCTCTATAAGTGCTCAAATTTCCGTTTTAACTTATTTCCCTCCTCTCTTTCTCTCTTCAAGGTATCCTTCAGCTGAGCAGAAGATTTCTTGTATGACTCCAGTTCAGCCATCGCTTTGTCTATGTTGTCCTCTGAGGCATGTAGTATTGCAGTCCCGTCCCTTATGGTAAGCCTCGGATCTACATCTGTTCCTATCATCACAGCCGTATCTGTTATCATTTTGCCAGCCATTCCTTCTGCCTCTACCCTTTTTTCTATCCTCTTCATTATTCTCTTGGTAGCCCTATCATAATAGACAATATTGAAGTCGGGGACTTCTTCGCCCTTTTTCTGGATGAAAGGCACTAGCTGGAGCGTAGGGGTCACAAGGGTGCTAGCAGCAGGTACTTGACAGATCTATACCTCGGGGTTTGCCTCCTCCTGGGTCTGTCCCATTGATGTTTCAGCAACATATTGTTGTGGCAACTCTATTCTTTCAGCCTCCTGCTTTTGGAGCTATTCATCTAGCTTTCTCTTTGCTTCTTCAGCTGCTTGTCTAGCTGCTTCTTCCGTTTCTTGGGTAGCTTCTTTTGCTTTCTCGGCTGCTTCTTGTGCAGCTTTTCTTTTTCTTCTTCTCCCATATGTAGCCATTCTGCAGCCTCTTTTTCCAGCCTCTGAGCTTCCTCATTTCTCCTTTTGGCTTCTTCTTCAGCTCTGGCTTGCTCGACTTTGGCTTGTTCGGCCCCTTTTCCACCCTTGGTGTTGCTTTTTGGCCTGAACCTTCTTTTTAGAGCTGTCAGGTTTGGAGCATTTCGGAAGATAGATTCTTCCTTATCGAAATGATGGGTATATTTGAAAAACACCTTATGGTCTTTATAGTGCTCAGCTATTTTTCCAATGGTATCATTTCGCCTGAAAGGCATCTCACCAAAATGGAACTTCCCTAATTCCTCTATGAATTTGGAAGCTTGTTTCACCCTGGTGAACTTGTAGCTACCTAGCTTGAATGGCAGGGGAGAGTATGCAGTTTTCTTGTGTTGGAACAAGAAATGACCTATTCCGTCAATGAACACCTGCCTGACCGCCTCTTTATGGACTATATAATCCGTAGCATATTTGGGTAGTAGTAAAGGTGTCTTCGACCCTCCATACATTCTGAAATACATGCCATTGTCAGTCAAGAAATAATCTGCATATTCTTGTATTACCTGCATGGTACCTTCTGACATACAGTCACATTCCTTATGAAAAATGAGAGTGTAGAGTGGCATAATGAAATACTCACAAACCTCTCTGTAATGGCTATGATATTGGTGAGCCCACAATAGTCTGTAAGTTGCATATACAGGCATCCTCTCCCTGTCCCAGATGCATTTGAGACCGGGGAAAGGCTGGTGTCACAGTATACAGTCTATTAACATTGAGCTCATATAGAATTCGGATTTTTTCTGGGTTTCTCCTCCCAGTACTGCAGCTAAGCAAGAAGAAAGACTGCTTGATACAAGGCTGGCCCAATTGAAGACTGTTCCTTGGGTTGCTACATGAAACATGATGGGTATCCATTCAAATTTGAAGAGTCTGCCATGAGCTCTCCCGAAGGTCCTATTAAGCATCAAGGCTATAAATCTGTAAGGAGCCCTCAAGCTCGCTGTATCATACTCACTGTTTTGTCTATGTCAGTACAGCTTTCCCGGTAAGAGCATTCTCTTAAGGGTTTCCACTAGGTCCATTCTGATGTTATCCAGCCAAGCATCAGATAGAAAGATTTGAGGTTCTGGCAAGTGATAGGCCAACACCACATATCCTGGGTTGAATGCAGCATAGCCCTGGCCTTCAACATTTCCTATGATCATTGAGCTTGTGTTTGCATGGGGCAGAATCCATCCAATTACCTCAGAGCTTGGGAACAGCTCTGGTCTGGTAGCAACCTTCATGATGGCAGATTTCTCTATGTTGGCGTAAATGGGTTCTTCTTCGAGACCCATGTCGGGAACCTCCCTGCTGGAAATCAATCTATATATGTCATCCCATTTGTATTCAGGCTCAACACCAGAAACACACTGGGTATCTTCATATATGTATTCAGTCTTTGTTTCAGCTTCTTCTTGTGGTACTTCTTCCACCACTGGGGCCTTTTTCTTTTGTCTTTTGGACATTGTAAGTTCCTCCTTCCATGTATAACATTGTGACATTAAGCAATTCGAGATGCATATATTTACATGACAGAGTGCAGCACTTTATTCTATCTATGTATATCATGGCAGCAACTAGTTGATGGAACTAAGATACAAGTTTGCATAAACGGACTGAGATGACTAATATGCTTATTATGCACATGTCTATAAGATGTAACATTACGACACTACATTAAACCATTTCACAACTATCTTTTAATAAAATTACATCCATATGCAAAGTTCCATTTTCATATGTTTAATGTGGTAGCAAGCTGAGAAACAAATGCATACATGCATAACCTAAACATGCCCTAACTATCAGAACTACTGGACTAGTGCGCAGTATTCCATGACCCTATCTATACCTAGCATGAAGCAAACTCAGTCCTGTGTAATAAAGCTGCATAATACTAACTTTATCAACCATACTTGAGCCATTACTAAATCTACACTACTATGCAATATGTCGTTCCTCCCATGAAAACAATTCATAAAGCAACTGCATGTTCATCAAATGCACAGTGCGGCATTCAGCTATTGTTCTATTGCATAGCAAACATAGAGAAGGGTTGAGTGCATAGAGCTCGTGTTAGTCGCCGGTGTTTCTGACATCAAACAAAGCCTTAGCAGGGATAACATCGACAATGACTTATGCTGCTTGTGGAAGATAATTACATTAACTCGACTATATGCTGCGGGTATTACTGTCATTTTACTGAGAATGGTGCTCCGACTAGGGCAACAATCCATGAGATCCCTGTTGAACGAAATAAAACAACGCCTATCCCTTTAAACCAGCTAGGGTTTCAGGTGACTGAGCAGAAAAGGGCCGCGTGATTTTGCAAGGGAAACTATATGCGACGGCAATGATGCATACGCCCACGCGCTCATGGCTACCAATTATAAACTGCAGCGAATCCCTTCTGACCGGCTAGGTGCCAAAATACGATATACAGAACATAGCAGCAAAACAAAAATTCAAGGATGTGGGTAAAGTGGAGGTTACAACCGCGAAGAGAAACCACAGGTATTGCAGAAAACGCCTATACAATCCCCCCTTTCTGACACAATCATCACTATCCCGGGAAGCTTGGTGTAGACGGTGTAATGACCGTCTACACCAAACCCCCATCCCTATATGTGGGGTTTACAAGCAAGGCCGCGACCTAAATAATTTCTCCATGAGTTAAAAAAAACCCCCCTACTAACAGTAAAAAATAACCCTCCCCTTACTTATATAGGCTTGGAACTGGAAAACCGCTAGGTGAAAACTACTGCAACCACAAATGTCCATATAAACTTTACTGAATGCTTCAAAGGAACAGGAGTGGATGCAAAGAACCTACCAGACATGGGTGCGCAGCCAACGTGGAGAAAACCGCCGAGCACGGTGAAGACACCTGGACCGAAAGTACTACAACGGCAAAACGGGTGAGCGCAACAGATAACGGCAGAGCGCACTAATTGACAATGATGAAATGATAAACAAACCCCGTGACCCGTTCATATATATACAAAAATATGCACGTGCGACATAACATATTGGATAGGGGGTCGTTCTAAGTCGGACGGTGAGAATGAGGAACCTTTTGCAATGGCGAAAGGCCATAACGTCGATCCATCGGCACTGGTGGGTGAGACGGGAGAACTCCACAATCGGACGTCGGAAGAAACTTGAATCGGAAGTCGAGAGCTTGAAGCTTTCTACAACGGCGGAAGATAAAATCCTAAAATTCTTCGCTCCGGTTACATGCGTCAGACGTCAGAAGGATCTCAAGGCGAAGGACGAAAGTCCAAATCCCTCTGCAACGGGGACAATTAACGCGGTAAAAGGTTTCGACGTAAAACTTGAAACAAGTCGAAAACACATAATTCAGAAGAAAAACCGGAAGTCATAATCAAAAGCCCATCCGCAACGGCGGGATAAAATATCAAAGGGGCGTCCAATGCCCAACAAAAAACGCCCGCCGTGAAAAACAAACGGGTCGGCAATTGGAAGGTTTCATCTTCTCGAAAACCCAAACTTATCCGCAACTGCGGAGGGCCACAGATTAGATTCACCCGCAACAGTGGAAAATTAAAACCAAATAACCTCCGATTCCATCAAGCTTCAAATACGTTCAACAGCAACAATCCAGCAGGTTTCCAAAGGATTTCCAAATGCATCAATTAAATCAAATAGTGGAGCAACCCAGGTATCAAAAACAAATTCTCTGAGAGATCAATGAAACAAAATAGGGAGGAAAATCAAGCTAATCCAAAACAAAAGGGGATCCTAAATTTTTTTAGAATTTTGGGAAATTGTCGCAGCTGCAACACAGTGATGATAAGTATAAATTCATTTTTTTTATTGTTTTCTGATATCATTATTTTAATGATTAAACAGGTTAATTCAAGGATTAGGGAGATGAGGATTATGTGGAGCATTCGTGGCTGGAATGGAGGAAGCAATTGTGACGCATATGATGAGGAAATATTCGATGTTCATATTTTGTGTAACTTTTTGAAAGTCAAATTCACAGGTGTCCTTTTAAGAGATACGTACTCCTAAAGTATCTCAGTCCCTTGATTTTTGCAAAACATTTCTATTTTCAGCATGATTTGTTAATGAATCATCTCTTCCCAAGAAAGACTATTTAAACAATTCTTTGGGAAGAGTAAAGGAGGGGGGTCGATAATTGGGAAAAGGGCAAGGCAAGATCATTGCAATTATTTCCTGTGACTTAAAACAATTTTTTGTTAAGAAGTTACAGCATTTTTAACTGGTGATATCTATATCTATATTTACAGTATTTATACTTTGCAAATATATTTATGATATTGTTTGATCTTGTTACCTTTTTCTACAGTCTTTATGTTTTTGTCATTATTTATTTAATGAATTATGCAAATGCATTATGTTTAACTGTTGACTTATGCTGGTTTTAATTTGCTGATATATGTCATATAGTAAAATGTGATGTTGTCGTCATAATGTATGTGACATACTTGTTTACTGTGGTATCTTGTTTAAAATTTTGAATTTCTTCTGAATATTTTCAGGATTACTTGCACAGCAGCATTATTAGCAATTTGATTCCAGGTTAATGCTTTCTATGCTCCTGATTAGGATAGGATAGTTAGGGTAGATTAGTGATAGTTCTTGTTTCTTTTACAGAAAAACCTATTGAATCAGATTTTTACATTTATACCATTGCCAAGTTATTTTCTGATCTTGTTTATTAATGTACATGTGTTTATAATGTAATTTATGTAAATTGATTTAATTTGTTAATATCTTCTTTTGTTCTTATATTCATAGATTAATTGTCTAACCAGATGATTTTTCAGCAGATAATTTTGTAATATATTGATTAACCAGCGATTATATTAATCATTTTTCTCTGTAAATTCATAAGGATAGCATATATCTAATTAACAAGCAGTAGCTTACTTTTCTTTCGAGTTTTTCTCTTTTAACTGGGAATAATTTAGAGAAGGAAATGGGGCCTTAATCTCGTCAGAGGCAACTACCTAACGACTGAGAGCATATTTGAAAACTCTTGGATCGGGTTGCCTCTTAGTTGACTATACTATGCCAATTCGGCCCGTCAACAGTAGGTTAGGGGTTTAAAGGGAGATAATTCAGTTTTGCGGTTTAGAGAGAGAAACATTAGGGGTTAGGTGTGTAGAGTGAGAAAGATATTGGGGGTTAGAAACTTAGAGAGAGAGAGAGAGAGAGAGAGAGAGAGAGAGAGAGAGAGATTTGGGGTAGGTGTTTAGAGAGAGGGAGATATGGGTTTAGAGTCTTAGAGAGAGAGAGAGAGATTGGGGGTTAGGATACTAGAGAGATAGATAGAGACAGAGAGAGAGAGAGAGAGAGAGAGAGATAGGTTAGGATATTAAAGAGAGATAGAGAGAGAGAGAGATTGTAGGTTAGGATATTAAAGAGAGAGAGAGAGAGGGATTTAGGGATAGATAAATAGATGGAGAGAGAGAAATATGACATTATGGGTTATTAGAGAGAGAGAGAGAGAGAGATGGTTTGAGAGGTTTATAGAGAGAGATATTGGGGTTATATATATATATAGTGAAATGGGTTAAGGGTTTAAAGATATTAAAGGTTATGGGTTTATAGAGAGAAAGAGAGAGAGTAGGGTTTATGGGTTCAGATGCAAATACCGAGAGATATTGGGGTATAGGGGTTTACATAGAGAGAGAGAGAGAGAAAGAGATTGGGGTTTGGGGATTAGAATTCTAGAGAGAGAGAGGGTTAGAGGTTCAGAGGGTAAGAAAGAGAGAGAGAGATTATGGATTAGGAGTTCAGAGTGTGTGTGTGAGAGAGAGAGAGAGAGAGTTATTGGCCGGGGTTAGGGGTATACATAGAGAGAGAGTGAGAGATATTGTGGGATAGTGGTTTAGAGAGGAAAATTAAGGGTTAGGGGTTCAAAGAGAGGGATAAATAGAAAGAGATATTGCGGGTTAACATGTTAGAGAGAGAGAGTTTGAAGGTTATGGGTTTAGAGATAGAAATATAGAGAGATATTCGAGGTTAAGGGTTCAAAGACAGAGAGAGAAATATTCTAAATTTAGGGATTAGAGAGAGAGAGAGAGAGAGAGAGAGAGAGAGAGAGAGAGAGAGAGAGAGGTTTGGGGTAGGGGTTAGGATTTTGGAGAGAGAGAGAGAGAGAGATTCCAGTTTAGGGGTTTAGAGAAATAAAAAGGGTTAGCGATTTAGAGAGAGAGAGAGTGGTACTATAGGTTAGGTGTTTAGAGAGAGAGATATTGGGGGTTATTATTTTAAATAGATAGAGAGAGAGAGATTGGGTATTAGGGGTTTATATACATAAATAGATATAGAGAGAGGGTTAGGGGTTTAGAGAGAGAGAGAGAGAGAGAGAGAGAGAGAGAGAATTGGGGTTAGGTGTTCAGAGAGAGAGGGGGGGGAGAGATACATGTGTTAAGGGTTAAGAGTGTAAGAAACAAAAAGAGATTGGGTGTTACTGGTTTAAAGAGAAAGAGAGGGGGCGGGGGAGAGAGAGAGAGAGAGAGAGAGAGAGAGAGAGAGAGAGAGAGAGAGAGATTTGGTTTGAGGAGTTTATGTAGTTGGATGTTATGGGTTTATAGAGTGTCTGGGTTTTATGGGTTTAGAGACACAGAGAGAGATTAACGGTTAGAGATTTAGAGAGAGACAGAGATGTTGAGGGTTTACTGAAGATATATTGGGGGTTAGTTTTCTAGCAAGAGAGAGAGAGAGAAATTGAAGGTTATTGGTTTAAGAAAGAGATTGGGGGATAGGGGTTTAGAGAGGGAAATTGAAGGGGAAAGATTGGGGGATATAGGTATAGAG
>LPNX010547033.1:15700-56353 GCA_001517045.1 Pseudotsuga menziesii | reverse complement strand
ATAGAGAGAGAGAGAGAGAGAGAGAGAGATTGGGAGTTATAGGTGTAGAGAGAGAGAGTGGGTGATGAATGGTGGTTAGTGTAGTGAGAATTTCTCCTCACTACAGGGGCATAAATGGCTCCTCTATGCCTATAGGGCACAAGGGTAGGTTTCTACCCTTAGAAAACAATAAAAAACGGAATGTAAAATGGTAAAAATAGAGCTACGAATTGAAACTAAGCTAATCTAAGCTATGGCAAGTAAATGGTAGCTACTGTAAACTAAATCTAAGAGAAAATAACAGAAAGAAATATGGAGATGCAGCCCTGTTGAACCCCTCTGCACATAGTGGGTTAGGGTTCCACCTCCAAAACCTGCAAAATAAACCTATACTACTATGAAGACAACCTGCAAATGATGTTAATGGCAAACCTGCAACTAGAAATATTTGTTAGAAAACAAAACAAGTAAATAAACATGCATGAAAAGAAGCTATACCTCACTTAGGTGGAAATGGGCCACCATGCCCTACCTCATGGGACCACCTCTCTCTTGGTTGGGAAGTAATGGCTTGGAGAAATGGAGATGGAGGAGAGGGAGAGTGGGTGGTTTAAGAGCAAGAGGTCTCAAAGCATCCATGGGAAGCATAACAATATGCAAATTAGGAGTGTTTTGAGAGTGACCCCCCACCCTCCTTCTATAGTTTTTCCAAGGGGTTTTAGGGTTTTAAGCCCTTGGTTAGGGCTTTAGCCCCTTTCTCCCTAACTTTAGCCCCTTTCAGGGTTTTAGCACCTAGGGGTCTATTTTGGGCTCTTTTTTGGGGTTTTTAGCTCTTTTCTTCATCCTTGGGCTCTTTTCGAGGTGTGGGGGTCAAATGGAAGGTCTTGGAAGGTCTTATGGAGTGAAATGAGTGTTGTGAGATGGTGTCCATGGGTGGTATAGGCCATTGAGAGCTGTGTGGGGGATTTTTGGGTTAACAGATTGCCCCTTGATGTGTGAGGGTAGGAGCTCAACGTATGGCCAATGGACATCATAGGATTTGCTATCAAGAGGTGGTGCTTCTGGGGCTAGGGCTTGGTGGCTTTTGGTTTTGTATTAATTTGGTTCCCATCAATGGGTGAGATACAATAAATGTGTGACATGTATATGGACGAGGTGGGCATTCCCATGCTCATGACAATGTCAAAAGAATCATTTGATCTATGCTCTAAAATACAAGAGCCGATCATATACAACTGATGTTACAATGTTGGTTGCCTCTCATGTGAGGCTAAATACAATACTGATCTGGTACATTGGACCCATGGAATTCTCATGGAATGCTATAGCTTTGTGACTGATGATCTGCTAGATCTAGAATGGTACATAGTTGTATGGACTCACTGATTGAGAGTCAGAGTCTCTATGGTACAAGTATGCTGCATCAATCATAAAGGTATATCGAAGCATCGATGGGGGTTCAGATCACTATCTCCAACACAACCCAGAAATCACAAGGGACATAACCTGTTTAGGTCCCTCGAGTGGACTCACCAATGTACTAGAGTCAGGTGACATCCGAGGTATTCAACCAAGTATTGTGTGGAACAAACCCTATACGAAACTCAACAGTGTGATCATGGAGTTGAAGTCGAGCACGTGAGAAACAACCACCCCGAGGGGCACTAAGGACTCCTCTAAAGTGGTCCAAGAAACTCATCAATGATGTTAATGAAACCAAGGTACAGGGACCTCTGGGTCTATCCTCTAGAATATGTGTGTTGGCGTCGACAAAGGGAGACCTACCCCTAGTCAAGGAAATGATGTTTCCTTGACTAGGAGCGCGAGGGATAACTGAAAGGTGTGAAGCAATCTATGGACTAACTCACTGAATTTGGGGGGAGGGGAGGGAAGGGAAAAATTGAACAGGGGTAAGGGGGGAGTGGGAGACTCAAAATTCCTTTGTTCAGAGTATGATGGCATAACAGACTAGGAAGCAAATGAAATGGACTCAAGGGAATGGGATCATAGCTGTAATATTGGGAATGTCACTGCAGATGGTAAATACTTGGAGGAGGTGGACACTTTTGATACTAACGGGATCCAAGGAAGACACATGATAGAGTACTCTGAACAAAGGTGACCCAATGTGGGGATGCTACCAAACTGTTTGCTGTGGGGTAGTGTCTAGGGACACCATTGTGGTACGATCTCATGGATTTTTGGCGAGCCCGAGAAGGTAAGAGCTCGATGGTGCTTTCAATTTTAGAGAGTCTGAAAACATGAAGAAGACTCTAGTGGGGGATCTTTTTCGTTGGTAGTCTCCTATGCCTAGAAAGAGATAAAATTATACATAGGAGAGCTTTCCCATCCTGGAGGGGATGAGAGAATTATTTACTATTGGTAGTCCAATCAGGCTGGAAAAGGTTAAACCTATACTGATTGGACAGTCATTCAAATAATTTTACGAGCATGAACAAAACCAAGTTTGCTCAGTGATCTTTTCCTACTGAAACAGTTGGAAAAGAGCTTAATGACAACTGGTGGTGAGATTTTTCATAAAGTGCGGCCCCTCTGCCCGAGAAAACACAAAAGTATGTAGAGGGGAACGGTCTTGGCTTGAGTGTGCCAAGGAGGTCCTTTTCATGAAATGGTCTACATGGTCCGCAAAAGGAGGTAAATGAGGCGATGTAGACACCCTTTCCTATACTTTAGCGAGTGGGAAAGGAAGCAGCTGTGCTCGGTGATCTTTTCATTGTTTTAAGGAGTCAGAAAAGAGCTTAAACGAAACTCCATTGTGGTCAACTGATTGCGGTGGCACATGTGGTGCCCCATGTCGGGATGGTGGACAGAGGTCCAAAGGTCATCCACATAGTATGGATGGAGCAGAAGGCTCTCAAACATACCAATACATGCATGGGATAGATCACGGCAGAGGCCTATGAGACGGTGCAGCAAAGGCATGCAAACCGAGGTGGCTCTTAGACAGAGGTCAGGAGAGCATGTGTGTGTGTGTTGCGGTGGACGAAATTGACTACATGTAATGTGAGTACAAGTCTAGAGGCATTTATATGCCAAATACGTTGAAGAAAAGAAATCTTTTTGTGGACAGTGGTCCAGAGGTCTGCGTAAGGTTTGGTAAAAAGAAAATACAACTATGTGTTAAAAATAAAAAATAAAAGCTAACATTACAGTTATTAATGGGCGGCGACCTGAGGACACTTCTATGTCAAATACATGAAATAAAAACAAAGGGTTTGGGGGATGATGGTCCAAAGATGTCCGCGTAAGGTGTAGTGAAAAAAGACAATTATAAATACAAAAGGTAAAACTATGATACAATCCTTAATAGGTGGCGGCCCGATCGCTCGCATGAGTTGCAACCGGGTAGTGTGATATGAGTACTGGTCTGTAGACACTCTCATCATTATGTCATGGCTCCTGAATCGAGGTGACTTGTGGGAAATGGTCCTGAAATTGACTATTTAAACATGAGATAATGGTCTCATAACTAGATAAAGGGCATAATTCTGAAACCAGTGGCATGAAAAGTGTCTCAAACAGAGTCTGTATGGTCCTGTTATGTCAATTGGAAGAAATTAGGTCAAATGGGGCCTATAAAAGGGGAGGGTCCACATGGTGAAGTGTCATTGTCACTGTTAATTATGGAGTTGGAGATGTGGGCCCTAATTCTTCATTTGTTGGTTCCTCTTGATTTGATCAATGGTTTCACGAGCCGTGACTTGCAGGTAAAAGCTTTCACTGAACCTCTTCATTTTGATGTATTTTTTACTAGATTTGACCACCTGGAGGCCCCCCATGAGCTATTTGGGGTTTCATTTGTGCTAGGTTGCTCATTTCGAAGAGAAAGGTGCACCCTGGGTGCACCTGTTGGGCCATTATGAGTTCCTTGTGCGCTCCTTTTTCTCAGTTAAGTGCGCCTTAGCCCTCTTTGGGTGGTTTTTTGATGGTGGCGAGGTCTGACATCGCGGTTTTTGCCTTGTGCTGGATGGTGGAGATCAAATGGAGGGAGAGAGACTCCAAGCTAGTCAGGGATGCATCATTGCGAGATGGGGGTGTTAGAGATACACTGGCCCACTATGGGTTACTGAAGTTCATGCGGATTTTTCTTATGTGGAGCTTGGGTTTGCTGATGCAAACTTTGATCAGTTTTTGGGATGTTACTGAAGAGGTGTTCCTCTTCCAAGGATAGCATATTGAGATTACGCTGGAGGATGTGTACTTCATTAATGGGATCCCAATATTGGGAGTAGTTGGTGACTTGGCTCCTGTACTGTCTTGGGGGGAGACATTAGAGGATTTATGTGAGCGGCACTATTACGCTATGGTGTATGTGCATGGTTCTTACATTCTAATGTGTGACATTGAGGTGTTGTCCACATGGGTAGTGGGGACTTTACTACAATGCATATTGGGTTCCATGGGGAGCCACAAGATTTTTGGTGGTCAGCTACAGCTAGTTGAGCATGGCATTGGTGGCACGTATTATGCATGGGGCCATATGTACTTATAGGCTGTTCATCATCAGCTGAACAGGTCGAAGACTAGTGGCACTGGTTTTTGCTTTGGCTCCTTTCTATGTGCTTTCTTCTTTGAGAAAGTACCTACACTTCATCCTCATCGGGCTATGGAGGACAGTGGTATGTGGGAGCTGAGGATGTATAGGTGATGCCAGATGATGATTTGCGAGGGTGGAAATAGAGTGGGCCACTTCTTCACGAAGGAGTTGTTGGAGTAGTGGCTCCAGCTACTTGTGGTGATCAAGGAGTACCCGTATGTGGGTATGGACTTCCAGGGAGACCCTAAGATGCCCCAACCTCCTGGTCAGGCTTAGGGACCAGCTGGTATGTATGTTTGATGTTTTTATGTTCATCTTTGTGCATAGTATAGTTGAGCTAGTTAGTGATTTTCATATTGATGTATGTGGACTGATGGTGTCCTTGTTTGTGTGTGTAGATGTTGGTCCTTGCTCACCACCTGGGCATTAGAGGCGGGTTGTTACTATACCTCCTTTGGCGGCTGCTGTGGCGGCCCCTTCCGCGAGCTCCCGCAGGTGGCAGTGGGATATGGATGGACTAGTACCATACATGGAGGAGGTTGCTACTGGAGTGTCAGATGTTGGCCGGTAGCATCTGAACACCAACTTTATTGCTGCTATTCACAATCTTCCTCCCGAGCTGACGGGTGTGATGAGGAATATGGTAATGGCATGCGAGCACTTTCTCCAGATGGCAAGAGGTGGTGTTCTTGCATTGGATTCGTCTTCTTTGGAAGATGATGAGTCCAAGTCAAATGATGGTTTTGAATCGGACTAGTAGCCTTGTGGGGCTATTCCTAGTGCGTTGGTGCACTTAGGGGTTTTTGTGTCGCTTTTGTATATCCCGTTGAGAAAGCATATGTGGCTTCTCATTTTGTATTGGACATGTTGTTGATATGCGACTTATGGATTTATATCTATATATATTTTTGACGCACATGGATGTGCTTTTATGTTTTTATTATGTGAGTCTTTTCATTATATTGTGGAATGCAAATGCCTATGTGATGTATTATTACACCGTGTGTGTATTTTTAGACATGTTTATGCATTATGTTATGGTTGTATGTTTCCTATATGTTGTTATGGATGTGCCAATTTAGAATATCATTAGCCATTTGATCTGCGACACTATTGAGGTTCCTGGGAACATGTGTGAATGTGATGGATTCAAATGTTCTGACCATGTGTTTAGTGACAGGTACTTTGTAAAGAGGCAGGGATCGTGAACGCGGTAATGGCTATTCAGTTGAGAAAAAAGCAGCTGAGAGTCTAAGAAGACATCGAGATGGTGAATTCCTAATTGTAGAGAGACAGCCAAGAGGCCATTGACACCATCATATTTCTCCTAGTTGTTGGTCGTGGCACCCATGCATATTCCATCGATGTGGATCAACTCATGCGATGGGGAGTAGATTACCCATGCAGCCAAGGCGAGGTTTGGGTACCATCTACTTGCTCCATCTGCGAATCCCATATAGCGATTTGAGGAGTGCTCCATTTGAAGCAATGAGAGGAAATGATACATAAGACTCAATCGAGGAAAAATGTGTAAAACAAAAAATGAAAAGACTATAATACAATTTAGAACATTGTCACTCAAAGGGGTGACATTAGGGGGAAATTCGTTTGGACTTTCCCAGGATCAACGATCATTCCTTTGTGTGACATGATAAATCCTTGGGGACAGCCCATGGGGACACATAAAACACACTTGAATGGGTTCAAGTAGATCTTGTACTGGCGAAATCACATTAAGACTTGTCGCAAGTCATCTATGTGTTGTGTGTGGCTTTGTGACCGCACGATGAGGTTTTCGAAACAAACCAATGTGATGTGAGCCAGATCACGGAAGCAGTGTTTCATGGTGCGCTAGAAGGTGCCTCCAGCATTTTTGAGGCCAAAGGGCATGACTCGGTAGGTGAATGTGCCCCATGGGGTTGTGAATGCTGTCTTGTGACGGTCTTCTTTCCAGATATGGATTTGGTTGTATCTAGAAAAACCATCCATGAAGGAGAAGGCCTCATGTTCAGTGCATGCATTGATGATCTGGTTGATGAACGGGGTGGGGAAGTTGTCTTTGGGACATGCCCCATTAAGATTGTGGAAGTATGTGAAAACACAAATGGTACCCTATTTTTTATTCATGGGAACAAGGTTAGAAACCCATGTTGTGTATGCAATGGGATAAATGAAGCTGGCTATGCGCAACTTCTCTATCTCGGCTTTCACTGTAGCCACTTTGGATGGATGGATGGGTTGTTGCTTCTGGAAGACGAGTGCCACATCAGGCCATGTGTCGATGTGGTGTTCCACGATGGATGGATCTAAGCTGGGAATTTCAATGTATGACCAGGCGAAGATGTCGTGAAATTCTTGGAAGAGAGCGATGTAAGCATTGACCTCTTTTGGGGAGCAAGATGCCCCTAGCATGATTTATTCAACGATCTCATATTTGGTTGAGATGTCGATTTTAATGGTTGGTGAAATGTTCACCATGTTCCCTTCTTTGAAGGCATCAAGTGCTAGGATTGGGTTCATGAACCAGTCAACCTTCCCATTGATGAAATATTTGGTCTCCATGGAAAACGGGTTGGACTATGATGCACGCTCTTCCAGGAGGAAGAACGAGCGATGGTGCATGTCGTCCCATGGGTATTCCAGGGCAGTCAGAGATTCAAGTATCTCCTCATCATTGTTGAAACAACAAAGATATAGGTTTGATGGACCATCGTTTGAGATGGGGATGAGTTGGTCGGGGGAACTGGACATCATGTAAATGGACATGGTGTTTGACGAAGGAGGTGGTGGGTGAACTTCTTTGATCAAGGTGATCTCAGACTCAAGGGAATGGTGACGAAGGTCAGTGAGAGCCATTCGAAATTCAAGCAGGTCTTGGCAATGGTGGGAGTAATGTCCATACAAGTCACAAAGGGCGCAAGCAAGGTTTGTCCTTAATGCCTTGTTCTTGACTACTGGCGGAGTTGGGAGTTCAACCATGGGGATGTTTTAATTTTTGTCCATGGCATCCAGATGCGCATGGATCACTGGGATTTAATGGAAATCCTGAGTTGGATGGCCCTATTGTTCACAGATGGCACAAGGTGGAACTTGTCATGGTTTTGCGGTGGCTTTAGTGTTCTTTCCCCTGGCCCTTTTGGGTTGGGGTGGTGCAGGTGTAGTTGTGGTGTTTGGCCTATGCGGACTGGGTGGTGGGTGAGACTCAACCGTAATAGGTTGTACTAGAGTTAACACAACTTGGGGCATTGGTAGTTGAGCTGGTGGATCTAGATACCACACCGGGATCCCTAATGTAAAGTTGGGTAGGATCAAGGTGGCCATGACCGGCTTGCTCATGACACTGGGTGGGGAAAGAGGAAGGGAATTGTATGGACCGAAGATGAGCCCACATAACTCCTAGTTGCTTCCATGTGGAGGTGAGGTTGTGGTTGTGACTGTACGTAATGATGTTGTTGTGGGTGATGTTGTAGCTGTTGTTGGCATTGTAGCTGTGGACGATGTTGTGGTTGTGGTTGGGGTTGTGGCTATAGTTGTTGCTTGGGTGCAACGGTGCTTGATGAGACCATGCACAAGTCTGCAGTTTGCTTTTGTGTTGGTGGTGGTGACACCAATAGAAAAGGAGCCATCATGGTGGGATTGGTAAACAACCCAGGGCCCACATTCAATGGTGGGGAAGCTGGTGTGTTTTCAACCATAGTGTTGGTTACGGGGATGACGTTATTGTGTGCGGTCTCCCCTTGCGGCTCAGTCATGGTGATGGTAGGGATATCGTTGGCAGACACTGTTAACCCTTGCAGATCATGGTAGGTGAGCTGGTCAACCATCACAATATTCCCTTCATGGGGGAACATCATGAGGTGGAAGACAGTTGACACAACTTCTTGCATGGCATACATGTAACTCCTCCCAAGGAGGAGGTTGTAATCTAGTTGAGCATTGACGATTTCAATGTCAATCATGACTGTCTTCCTGGATAACATGATGGGGACATGAGGGAGGATTCCTTGGGCTTTAGTGGGGTGTCCATCATAAGCCCACAAAGTCATGGAATATGGTTGCAGAATTGGTGATCCAAGATTCTGCCAAACCACAGTAGACATGATCCACTAAGCATCGATGCACAACCAAGTTTCGGATGGAAACCAGGATTTGGAAGGTGATAGTGGAGGGCATGCACGGCTCTCCATTTTCTATGTCAAAGGTGATCATCTTGGAATCAGAGGGGTCTACTACTCCTAGAGCAGCTAGTAAGGATTTTCAATACGTTGGGCACATTTTGAGTACCTCAAGAGAGAACATGGCGGTTGGCATTTGGGCAAAATCATCCACAACACTATAGCTGACTGTAGCTCTAGCTGTGGAATTATTGGTGATTCTGCATATGGGGGGGCATGGGAACGGGGGTAACTAGAGAGGTAAATTGGTTGTATTAGACGTAGATGCTGCTGACGAGTCAACAGGTTTAGTAATGGTACCGTACTGGTTTTGTCTAGTTTGTAAGTTGACCTCTTCAGTGGTCATGCTCATTAGGTGGTGGACACCTATTTCGGCCTTGGGTGATTCCCCTAGAGTTTTGTGATTGGCCTGGGGAGGGGTAGCAGTTGCCACCAATCCTTGGACTGGTAGTGGGTTTTGAAGCACCATGGGAGGAGGACCTTGTGGTGATGAGTTGGGTTGTGCTTGGTTTGTGGTGTTGGCAGCTTGTTGGGCCTCGTTTTGAATGGCTTGCTTGGTGTGACCCATGAGGGGGCACTTGAATGTATAGTTCCCATAGACCTCACAAAGTGTGCATGGTTGGTTTGTGCGCAATGGGGCTGTTAACCCAAAAATCCACCACACAGCTCTCAATGGCCTACACCACCCAAGGACACCATCCCACAACACTCATTTCACTCCATAAGACCTTCCATGACCTTCCATTTGACCCCCACACCTCCAAAAGAGCCCAAGGATGAAGAAAAGGGCTAAAAACCCCAAAAAAGAGCCCAAAATAGACCCCCAGGAGCTAAATCCCTCAAAAAGGGGCTAAAACCCTGAAAGGGGCTAAATTTAGGGCGAAAGGGGATAAAGCCTTGACCAAGGGCTTAAAACCCTAAAACCCCTTAGAAAAAATATATAAGGAGGGTGGGGGGTCACTCTTAAAACACTCCTCATTTGCTTATTGTTATGTTGCCCATGGATGCTTTGAGACCTCTTGCTTTCAAACCACCCACTCTCCCTCTCCTCCATCTCCATTTCTCCAAGCCATTGCTTCCCAACCAAGAGAGAGGTGCTCCCATGAGCTAGGGCATGGTGGCCCATTTCCACCTAAGTGAGGTATAGCTTCTTTTCATGCATGTTTATTTACTTGTTTTGTTTTCTAACCAATGTTTCTAGTTGCAGGTTTTCCATTAACATCATTTGCAGGTTGTCTTCATAGTAGTATAGGTTTATTTTGTAGGTTTTGGAGGTGGATCCCTAACCCATTGTGTGCAGAGGGGTTCAACAGGGCTGCATCTCCATATTTATTTCTGTTATTTGCTCTTAGACTTAGTTTATAGTAGCTTCCATTTAATTTCCATAGCTTAGATTAGCTTAGTTTCAATTTGCAGCTCTATTTTTACCATTTTACATTCCATTTTTTACTGTTTTCTAAGGGTATAAACCTACCCTTGTTCCCTATAGGCACAAGGGAGCCATTTCTACCCCTGTAGTGAGGATAAATCCTCACTACAGCTTTGGTGACTCCCCTGGGTCGATCCCACAGGATCCCTAGGAAAAAAATTTAAGTTTTTCAAGTTTTTCAGTTTTTACCCTAGTTTTCAAAAATGTTCTATTAAATCTGCTTAAATTTTCTTTATTTCTTGTTTTCTGTCACTTTTGAAGCCTCTTCTAGGCCAAGCCAAGTTAGACTGACCATAGTACTAGTTACTATCAGCTAGATCTGACCCTGCAGCACCAAAACACCCCTTTCCAAAGCAGGTCGCTCTTATCGGGGGAAAAGGTGAGGCAAGGTGCACTTAATTGGTAGACAGGTGCACCTAGGGTGCACTTAATCCTTAGACATGTGTGACTTCAGCCTAGGAGCTTAAGTTGCATCTTTTTTGGCATTTTGTGTGACCTCTTCGCTCATTTCTGGAAAAAGCCCGCACCCCCCTCACGGGATTTAGTCAGAAAGGTGTGGCCTGTCACACAGAAGTTGTTTTTGAGTTTAATTATCAGCAATTTTTAGTTTCAGAGGATTGTTAGTGTGGCCCAGCCACCTCTATCCTCCGTTACAGGTCTCTTTTTATTCCAATTTTCAATTTTTTCAAATAAATCAATGAACAATGTGTATATGATAATCCTATCACTAAGGTTCAATAAAATGAATTAGCCTAACTAAAAGTAACATAAAATTAACCATATTTCTACTCCCTTCCTCCTCTACCCAGTCATCACCCTCCAGGGTATTCTGGGATACTACGAAGGGATAGCTCGTATAGATCTAGGCACTCCATGGCATTTTTCCCAAACCATTAAAACCAGGTGACCTGGAAGGTACGGGGGGTAGAGAAGGAGGGCTTCTCATGGCGCTAAGCATCCTCCCTGCTTGACCAACCTAGCACTTGGGTGTGACCTGAGGATCTATGGATGGGCTTAGTCCCATTGTGTTGAGAGCCCATCACCTTCTCTTGGTTGAAAAAGAATACCATTGAGAGGTAGACACTTAGTTAAGCCAACAACTTAGGGTTAATTACCAAATTTTCTTACAAATTTATGTTCATGTTTGCATACAAAACCATGATGTGAGCTCTACCATGAATTCATAAACCATATTACAAACCAAATACTAGAACAAGTAAGCAAACCAACACACCATACTACATAATTAACCCAACTCAGTTCATGACGTTGAGTGAGCCTTAAAAGTCACCAAATTTACACTAAGTTCAATCAACTCTGTAGTCCTTAAGGACATAAGTCCCTGACTGCTACAACTATGGGAAGTACTTGGGATTTTCCCAGAAAATCATTGTGAGGAGTACCACAAGAACACCAAAGTAGCTGGCTACTGAGAGGAATTGCCAAGCGAAATGGGCAATGACCCCTCCCGATTGAGTAGAGTTACCTGTGAGGAACAAGCCAAGCACTGTCTTCTAGTAGTCTTGGTGGCCGAGAGACCACCTTTAGCCAGTAGGAAGCCATTGAAACCGGGGTCCAAATTTCATACCCACTAGTTTCATACACATAAGCAAACAAAATTAATCCTCCACAATCTTCCTCACACCTAAGAGGCAAACCACCACCATTTGGAACACTCAGTTAGCATTGTCGTAGCCAATCTCAGTGATCTCCCACACCATAAGAGGGCAACACAGCCTCTTATTCTAATTTAGACCCATATCAGTCTGAACCAGACCTCCACACCACACCATCTAGCCCCATGGCTACTACAAACCTAAATCCATTTTCCAGTCTAACCTTAGCAAGTGGACCCATGTCCACAGCACAACCTGTCACCCACAATGTGGTAAGTAGTCCAAGCACAGTCATCCAGACTATCATTAGCCAATTTCCACCACCCATAGTGACCATCCAAGCTGGCCCAGTGGCCACACATGGGGGCAGTGGCCCCTCCACACACATTGTCCCCCCTACCACACAGGGGGCAGTGCACGAACCACCCACATTTCCCCTACCACCATACATGGGGGCAATGCCCTCACTACCCATACCATCCCACCCACAACACTTGGGGGAATTGGCCCATCCGCCATGGTACCACCACAAGCACCCCCAGCCATGTAGATGCATTATGCACATGCAAACCCCACTCCCATTGCATCCCCATCCCACATCAACTTGAAGTCAAATCTACCATTCATGGCTCGTTTGAACTTTCTTGACCTGGCTAGATTGACAAATGACCCCATTTGTCACCAAGCTTTTTGGCCACCCATGCTAACTAAGCTGCCTTCAGACATCCCAAAGTTTGAAGGCAAAGCCAGGGAATGTCCCCAAAATCATATAATGACATTCCATTTATGGTGCTCATCCAATAGCATCGTAGAAGACTCCATCAGACTAAGGCCGTTCCGACACACCCTTACACGTGCCGTGGCCAAATGGTACATTGAGCTGCCACAAGCCAAGTACCTCGACTTCAACTCCCTATCCTTCATGTTCCTGCAGTATTTCCAACTCCCTGTCAGATATGACAAGGGGGTGGAGATCCTTCTATCCTATCGCCAAAACACCACCACTCACATCACTGATCATATCCATGAGTAGCAGCGGCACCGCAGCTTGTACAAGATCCAACTTGATGATAGGATCTTCTTGGATTGGTTCCTCAAGACTTTGCTCCCACCCATCACAAAGGATGTCACATCTGAATGTCCCCAATTTGAAGAAGAGGCCATACTGAAGGCCCAACAATTTGACCTCATCTATGCCCAGTTGGGATACTTGTATACCGTCATCCTAGATTCTCCTCGTCCAAGTACCTCTTACCATGACACACCGAGGGAATCCCATGTAGCAGATGGCATTATAGGGTCAGTCTCTCAACAACCACTGCCTCGACCGACACCACCTATTGTTGCACCACAACCAAGCAACACTGCTAATGTTGCTTACCAAAACCAAGCTCCAGACTATGCTAGAATGATGTCTCAGTCCGGAGTGACAACTTCCTATGCACAACCTATGCCACCGCAGTAGGATCAAGCTATGGCTTGGCCAGCATAGCAGTATGTGGGGAAAATTCCCACATTCGTGGCACCACCACCCCCACAAATCTACTATGCACCACCAGTGCAACAAGTCCAAGCCCCTGCCCCTGCTCCACCCGCCCCATTGGGACAAGTGTTTGCACAGCAAAACCATCCCAACCAGCCTGCCCCGAACAATCAACAAGGACAAGCTAGAAATAATCAACCCCAAAACCAAGGCAACAGCCAACCGCAGAGAGGCGGTCAACAACCGAATCCTCCCAACAATGCCGCAGCAACTAGCCAGCCTAGAACCCCCCACGACCAAATGCACCAATACACAATGCCCCATTGCGCACAAACCAACCATGCACACTCTGTGAGGTCTATGGGCACTATACATTCAAGTGCCCCCTCATGGGTCGGGCCAAGCAGGCCCTTCGAAACGAGGCCCAATAGGCTGCCAATGCCACAAACTAAGCACAACCCAACTCAGCACCACAAGGAACTCCTCCCATGGTGCTTCAAAACCCACTACCAGTCCAAGGATTGGTGGCAACCGCTACCCCTCCCCAGGTCAATCCCAATGCTCTAGGGGCACCACCCATGGCCAAAACAAGTGTCCACCACCTGATGACCATGACCACTGAAGAGGTCAACTTACAAACTAGACGAAACCAGTACAGTACCACTACCGAATATGTTGACTCGTTAGTAGCATCTACATCTAAGACAACCAACTTACCTCTCTAGTTACCCCTGTTCCCACACCCCCCTATACACAGAATCACCAATAATGCCACAGCTAGAGCTGCAGTCAGCTATAGTGTTATTGATGATTTGGCCCAAACGCCAATGGCCATGTCCTCTCTTGAGGTACTTAAAACATTCCCAACACAGTGAAAATCCTTACTAGTCGCTCTAGGGGTAGTAGACCCCTCTGATTCCAAGCTGATCACCTTTGACACAAAAAATGGAGAGCCGCGCATGCCCTCCACTATCACCTTCCAAATCTTAGTGTCTATCCGAAACTTGGTTGTGCATCGATGCATAGTGGATGAGGGGGCATCCACATGCGTCATGTCTACCTTGGTTTGGTAGAATCCTGGATCACCAATTCTACAACCATCTTCCATGTCTCTGTGGGCTTATGATGGACACCCCACTAAAGCCCAAGGAATCCTCCCTCACGTCCCCATCACGTTAGCCAGGAAGATAGTCATGATTGAAATTCAGGTCATCAATGCTCAACTGGATTACAACCTCCTCCTTAGGAGGAGTTACATGTACACCATGCGAGCAGTCACGTCAACTGTCTTCCGCCTCATGATGTCCCCCCATGAAGGGAAGATTGTGACAGTTCAGCAACTCACCTACCATGATCCGCAAGGGTTAACAGTGCCTGCCAACATTATGCCAACCATCAGCACCACTGAGCCACAAGGGGCGACCACACATGCGAACGTCATCCCCATAACCAACACTGTGGTTGAAAACACAATAGCTTCCCCAACGTTAATGTGGGCCCTGGGTTGTTTACTGATCCTATCAAAACCCCAAAATTTTCAAAAAATTTAAAATTTTTAAAATGCATATAATTATCATAAATGTAGTCAACTAAACATTTAATTAGTTCTGTGTTCTGATTTCATTATTCGATTTATCTACCTAGTTATTTTTATTTTAAAGAACAGTTCTTTTTAGTTTACTAACTTGATTTTCTCCTTGCAACCACAAGGTGGGATGGTCGTGGAAATCTGGGCTTACTTACCTTTCAAGCTAATGCAGAGAGTTTTCCTGTTCTTACAGACTACAGGTAAGAAGCTTTGGGCACTGCTTGATGTAAATTTCTAAAGCATTTGATATAAGATCATCACAAAAAGTGAACTCAGTAAAGAAAATAGATACTAAATAAATTTCAAGGTGATCAAGGTATAATCATTTCACTGTCTCCTTTTTTTAAGATTCTTAAGGGATCTGATTTAGTTTATCAATAATGGTTGCAACCATTTTCTTTCTAGTAAACGTAATACTATAGTTCTTTAAAGCTTACATAACTATTTCACGTCTACCATAGCTGTCAAATATAAAAAAAAATGCTTTAAATAATTCTTTACAGTCAGAAATTGTAGGTCAAGGTCTATTTTTATTTGTACAACTTACTAAATTATGCCATGTCTGAAAAGGATACTGCACAGTGATAAAGAGTTTATGTACTAGACTCTCACTTTCATTACTTCCAAGTTTAAGGGGTTATAACCTCATTGCATACTGCAATCAAATAAATTATACTAGTGTTGGAGGGTTAAAATTCCTCTGTACTATAATTGTTTGGAAATTAATATCCATTTGTGGTTAGTAATATCATTCATAATCTCAAGGTAAACCCTTAATCTTTTAGAGACCTAACATGCTTTCATGCAACCTTGCTAGTTCCATACTAAATCATTCAAAGGTAAGAAACTACCATTAGTATGGATATATTTATCATGGTATGATTATGTAAAATTTCTTTTCATAACTTAACACTAGTCTTGCTTTTTATTAAATTAGAGTTGGCTTAGTGAATAAAGGCCAAGTTTATAAAACAACAGAGTCATATGATAGACCTTATACTTAACAAGCTTAAGGTTTATCTTTGAATCTAAATTTATCTTCTTTTACCATTTTACCTCCTTATCTCCTTTGCATGTATGCAATATTTGGTTAAGTATTAATTCTACTTTTGTTTAATTTACATTTACTTGAACAATAGAGTACTTACTTGTGAGTAAGGTTCTCACTACGAGAATAACATTATTACTCTCCTCTTATGACATACTTTAGAAGACTCTTGTCATTTTTGCGATTTTAAATGTTTGTTGGAAACATTAAAGTAAAGAAAAGGGGTATACAAAGGGCTATACCAAGATGTAACGAATGATAAATTTGTTTTGAAAACCATACATATATTTATAAGGGTCGCAAGATCCTCCATAACCTCGATGATTATTAACAAGGTTTTTGGTGATGATTATTAGGTTTCCATCCTACATGCATGGTGGATTGATAAAGCAATATGAACTAAAGAGGAACCTTGGATAAGTCAAATGATTGGAAATCGTTTTCTGGAAAACTCGATTTCTAGGACTATACAAATTTTATCCACAGCATGTAAATTTTTATGTGGTAACATGGCACTTCCGTAACCATGCATTCTACTGTTAAAAGGGTAGTAGTCAAACCCTAACTTGCCATTCTTTTGTCACCTTCGGGCTCCTGTTGCTCTGTGGTGGTAATTCCTGAATGCACTATCGTTGCCTTATCTTGTTGACAGCCTCCCTATTGCCATTCCTCCTTGAATGTTCGCCCAACCATCTGAAGAGGGATGCTGTTGTGAAACTATTTGGTGCTTTGTGAAAGTTATTGATAATTTTCCAGGGTTTCTTCATCGTCGTTTCCTTATCTAGAACCCTTGTCTGTAAAACCACTTTCTCCTCCATGAGTGCTGAATTCTTGTTCTTTGGGACTGAGTTTGGATGGTCTCCGCACTGTTAACCCTATTATCCCTTTCTGTAGAAGGGTTTCCTTCTTGCACTGGTGGTTGTTACACAGTTCGATGGTGGTCATGCCTCATTACAAATTAGGTAAGAGGACTGTAAGCTCTTCTTCTATTCGCTATCTTGTTTAAAATAAATAATAAAAATTCATTTTGTAACAGGTTTCAATGTTGAAACTCTTCTTGTTACAGGTCGGTTCTTCTCTCTGCTTAGCTGTGCGAGGTTGCGACGACAGTACTGGATTCACAGGTAAGCCTGGTTTTTTACCATGGTCGTTCCTCTTTTCTTGGTCCATTTGGAACAAAAATGGGTGCGTCATCAAGAACTGTCACCCTTGGGGTTTCAGTTTACCTATTACTTAGTTTTGTTGTTATTCTTGTAGTTGATGGGGCCCTTGAGCTGTGCGATGGTGTTCTGGCTCCGGCCATAACTGTATTAATTCTGTTTTAAGAACTTCCAGAAGCCATGGGCTTTGATTAGTCTTTTAGACTCTTCTCTTAGCTTTGTTGTGTAAATGATAAATGATAAGGCTGAGAGATAACTTAGAAAAAGGGCTTGAAACCCTCGATTTCATACTTCTGTTAGTATTTTGTATTTACAGGGTTTTAACCCTAACTTATATCATAAGTTGTCAATACAGTCTTTTTAATTATCTTTTGTTTACAGTACATTACTATAATTTATTTATTTTCTTTTTACTTGTATTATAATAATAATGTTTAAGCTCGGCCGTAAGAGAAATATTTACAGGATCCTTGAAATTTATCTTGGGTTAATAATATACCTCTGTAAATTATATTAGTTAGGTTGTAATAATTGAATCAGCTCGATAGGTCGAGCATACTATCACTCTGTTTATTCAATTCATATTTATTGTGGAGTACTTAATTAACTAATAGTTACTTCCTTTTTTAAGTACAGAAATTATAATTGATCTCGTGTTACTAAGATTGAATAGATCACCAATATTACTGTTCCTGTACTTAGTATTTTAACTTGCATACTTTGTCCATACAGTACATATAATAGAAAGAATATACTGTAAGCATATTATCTTACCTATAAGTACTATTGTTCCTATTATTGTGTATACTTAGTTTATTCTATTTGAAAGAGTTGAAATTGTTGTTATTTAGTTGTTACCCTACAACTTATAATGAATTTATGTTTTAGTACAGTAATTTAGGTATCTATTATAAACATCCTTTGAGTACAGAGTTCTATTCTAGTTACTGTTGATATTATAATATAAAACATTGCTTCATCTATATATGTATAGAGCTGTGCTTATCATTTTATATTTATTAACTTTATTCTCTGTTAGTTATAACCACAAAATAAATTATTATTTATTTACTATGTTCTTACAATTTCTATACTAAGTACCTTAAACCTTATCGAAACACTCTCTGTATTCTATATTGTCTCGTTTATATGACAAGCTAATAATTATAATTTACCCATAAAAGAACTAATCTAATTATTGCACAGTTAATATCTTACACAGTTAATATTTTGAGAAGTATAAGTTAACAGTTATACATTTTTGTTTATGCTTAACTAAATAAGATAGACTTTGAATGAATAACTTATAATACTTTTTGTTTATATGTGAACCCTGCTACTAGCTAAATTATCTGTAGGAGTAAATCGAGATTCTAGCTATTCTTTCTTTCCATTTAATTCTTATATAAACAGTGATTAAGACTGGAAGGAAGTAAACTATAAAGCTATGAAGCAATTAGGTTACTGAAAGTAACTAAAGTAACAAGAACTGATTTCTCTACTGGTACATACTATTATCAGTAAACAATTCAATTTATTTCTCTGTTTCTAAAAGACTTGACAGTTTTCTGTACAGATTAATGCTACTCCTGATACCAAGATATTTCTTATGAAAAACAACACAAAGAAACTACTCTATAATTCCATTAACATTCTATTCTGTATTTTCATCATGCTATCTTTATTTGTAAATTCACCCCTATGCTAGAGTACGGTCTGGTCACTCTAGATGAGGAAAAACATAGGTGGGGTTGTAATTCTCATCAAAAAGATTTTGTTACTGAATGAACTAAGAACACTTCATTAATAATACATCTAAATCCTTATATCATAAACTACAAATCTAACATTCAATCATACATAGATATTAAAACAAAGATTAATAGATGGCAGAACCTGTTCTGGAACTTGGACAACAACAGCAATGGGAGGCCGTTCTTCCCTACCAACTCCTAGAGAGTGCTCAAACAGTGACTCTTCAGGACCCCCGAGCTTGCTCTGGTCTCCCTAGCTAGAACTAGGTGCATCAATAGTCAAATACCAATCTTCAAACTCAGTACCAATTCTTAACTTATCAGTAAGTTCTCCCAGCTAACAAGCTGTAATAGACCAATTTACTGCAGATTCTCTCTCAAAACACTTTCCTTACTGTTTTCCCTTTTCCCCAATGAATTTCCTGAATAGCATTCCTCCTGAATGTTTCTTCTCTAGAAAATATTTGAGCAACCTCAGCTCTCTTCATTGGGTACTTTTAAAAGATTGCCTAGGTCTTTTGGGTTAGTTGTCATTTATTGAGCCACCTACTCTAATCCCACTTTCTTGGGGGATCATGACCCCAAATGTAGGGAAGTTTCCACCTGCAACATAGGAAGTGTTTGAGGATGTTGCCACTTGTCTTTTTCCCTCCACCTAGTTCCTTCCAGCAATTTGACCAGTAACCTCTTATTAACATCTCTCCCATGCTATTGTCTCCACTTTTTATTTATAAATAATAAAATATTCAGAATTACATTCCACTTCTTTTGACTCTGCTGAGTCATCAGTTCCTACTTAGCATTAAATTTAACATAATGTATTAGGAAATGTAATTAAAAAAATTAACATTATTTTACAAAATTGGGGTATGTGACATACACACCCCCTTAAAATGTAACATCGTCCTCGATGTTACTTATTCTTCATCCTCTGCAGCCTCCTGGAATAGATTCGGGTATGCCTCCCGCATCTTACTTTCCAGTTCCCAAGTAGCCTCTTCAGGACTAAGGTGCTTCCATTGCACCTTCACTTGTCCAATGGTGTGGTTCCGCAGAGTAATTTCCCTTCAATAATTCTGGTCCTAACACCAATCTATCTACTGGATTATTCCAGGAGATAGGAGTGTTTCATTTACGTCCATAAAAAATTTCAAATGGATTAAACTTAGAAGATGACTGATAGTTATTATTATTTGCAAACTCTACTAGATGCAAGTAGTCTTCCCACTTACCTGGTTGATCTTTAACATACATCCTTAACAAATACTCCAACACCTTATTCACTCTTTCAGTCTGTCCATCTATTTGAGGATGGAAGGAGGTGTTGAAATTCAGTGTTGTATTTAATCCCTTAAACAATGACTTCCAAAAATTTCCTGTGAATTTAGTATCCCTGTCTGAAATTATAACTTTCGGTACTCCATGCAACTGAAAATTCTGCTTTAAGAATATATCAGCTATATTGGCAGCCTTGTAAGTAGTTTTGACAGGAATTAAATGTGCTTCTTTACTTAACTTTTCAACCACCACCATAATAGAGTCATTTTGATTCTGATTTCTGGGAAGTCCAGTAATAAAATCTAAGCTAATCACTTCCCATTTCCAGCTGGGAATAGGTAAAGGTTGCAGTAAATCGGCTGGATGTTGGTGTTCGGTTTTCACTTGTTGACAGTCCAAACATCTAGTAATGTATTCAGCTACTTCAGATTTCATATTAGGCCATAAATATTCCTTTCTTAGCATGGTTATAGTCTTTTGGTAACCTGGATGTCCTGAGTAAGGTGTTTTGTGGACTTCGTCTGGAATCAAAAACTTAACCTTAGGCACATTAGGAACATACAATTTATCCTTAAATAATAAAAATCCATCTTCATTTAGACTATAACCTTTTATTAAGCTTTCTGTAGGTTTCTCTTTAGCTGTAACTTGTAATTTATGATAAATTTCATCCTGTTTTACCCCTTCTGTAAGCTGTTCATTTAAATTAGAAGCATAAGTGCTGATTGCTGCTGTAAAGTTCAGCTTTGCGTTTCTACTTAAAGCATCAGCCACCTTATTTTCTTTACCTTCTATGTGTTGGATTTCAAAATCATATTCACTCAAGAAGGCTAACCACCTTGCTTGTCTTGCATTTAAGTTAGGCTAATCTAAAAGATATTTCAGTCCTTTATTATCAGTCATTAAAATAAATTTTCTGCCTATTAAATGATGTCGCCACATTTTTAAGGCATGTATAATAGCCGCAAGCTCTAGATCATAAGTTGTGTAATTCTTTTCGTGGATTTTTAACTTCCTGGACTCATAGGCAATGACATGTCCGTCTTGAGTCAGCACACCGCCTAAGCCATTATTACAGGCATCTGTGCATACCACGAAATCCTTATTAGGATCTGCTATTCTTAGAATAGGTGCACTTGTTAATAAGGTTTTTAATTTCTTAAAACTTTCTTCACATTTTAAGTTCCAATCGAATTTCTTGCCTTTCTTTTGCAAGGAAGTGATCGTATTAGCTATTTTTGAAAATCCTTCAATGAATCTCCGGTAATAACCGGTAATTCCCATGAATGATCTAACATATGTTACATCTTTTGGAACCAGCCAATCTTCGATTGCCCGAATATTTTCAGGATCAACTTAAATCCCTTTCTTAGTCACTACGTGACCTAAGTACTGGATTTCATCCTTAAAGAATTCACACTTACTAAACTTCACGAAGAGATGTTGTTCTCGCAACTCTTGTAAAACTATCTTTAGGTGTTCCTTATGTTCTTGTTCTATTTTAGAGTAGATTAAGATGTCGTTGATAAACATGACAATGAATTTATCTAAGTATTTATGCATTATATTATTCATTAAGCACATAAAGATAGCTGGGGCATTGGTAATCCCAAATGGCATTATGACAAACTCGTAGTGTCCATACCTTGTTCTGAAGGATGTCTTAAAGATATCTTCATCTTTAATTCTTACCTGATGATATCCTGACCTCAGGTCTATCTTTGAGAACACCATGGCTCCATGTAGCTGATCAAATAGATCATCTATGTGGGGCAACAGATATTTGTTTTTAATAGTCATCTTGTTTAGTTGACGGTAGTTTATGCATAATCACATAGTTTCGTCTTTCTTTTTGACAAAGATGACGGGTGCTCCCCAAGGAGACACACTTGGTCGAATGTACTTCTTATCTATTAACTCCTTTAGTTGTGACTTTAACTCATTAAGTTCTAAAGTATTCATTCGATACAGAGCTTTTGAGCTAGGTACCGCACCTGGTACTAGCTCAATAGTGAAATCCAGTTCCCTCCTAAGAGGTAATCCTAGAATTTCTTCTGGGAATACGTCAGTAAATTCGTTTAAAATAGGAATATCTTCTATTTTTAACTTATCTGTTTCATATTTACTTGCCTCATCTGTAATAGTTACAGCATAAGCTTTACACCCTTTTCTAACAGCTCTTTTAAGTTGTAAAGCAGAAATCTGTCTAATTACAGTTTTTCTAGGAATACCCTTAACCTTTACTGGCTGTTCATTACTATTTACGCACGTAAAGGTTTTATCGTAATAGTTTAAAACTACCTTATGCTGCTCTAACCAATCCATGCCAATTAGTAAATCATACGGTCCAAGTGGAAAAACATTAAGCTTAACTGTAGTTTTAAATTCATCCATAAGTAAAGCACATTCTTTCACATAAAAGGTTACTTTCCTTTTTGCCCCAGTGGCTAATTGAACTAACCAGGAATTATCAAACTTATCAACAGACAAATTACATTTTTCTACTATATGAGGTGCAATGTAATTAATACTAGCTCCTGGATCGATTAAAATGGTTATAGGGGTTTGGTTAAGCATACCTTCCACTTCCACCATGGAAGTCTGATAGTCAGCTTGGCGGTTCTCCAAAGCTGCATTTATTCTAGGCATAGTCCTCGTGAGTTCTCCAATGGCCATTTCCTCCTGCACTGTGTGAATATTGCTAACTAACTTTTTTCAGTTTGGGCAGACCGAGGCATAGTGCAGGCCATTACATTCCCAGCACTTAACAGGCTCCTTTCGTTCAAAACTCTTAGTGAAATTTCCATGGTTACTTGCAGTTTCCTTGCCCTTAAAGTTATTCGAATTATTGGATGTACCATTTCTATTTCCCTGGAAATTCTTATTGTTAGAATAATTTCTATTCTTATTATTCTTGAAATTCTTATGGGGTACAAATTCCTTCTTCTTAAACTCAGGCTGATTGTTGTTCTTCTTAGCCTTGCAGTTGGCTAAACCTTCTTTCTTCTTGTTCTGCTCAAAACAGAAATTAGCCTTCCGCATGGCCTCCTCCAGAGTCTTCGGGTTATCATACTCAATTCTGTCCTTGATGTGATATGGTAGGAAACTGAGAAATCACTGCACTTTAGGTTTCTCATCTACTAGGTAAGGTACATACCTCAGCAAGCTTAAGAATTTACTGTTCAAAACCTTCATAGTCATTGAACCTAACTTAAATTCGTAAAATTCTTTAGATCTTTCTTCATAATATTGTTCGGACAAAAATTTCTTCTTGATGTACCTTTTAAAAGTACTCCAATTAACTTCTTTTTCCCTGATACCCTTGACTCTCTTCAGATCTTGCCACCATATGTCTGCTTTTTCGGAGAGATTATAGATTGCCATTCTTGCCTTTAGCTGATTTGAATAATTATATATATGGAAATACTTCCTCATCCTGGACAACCATGACTCTGCCTCTTCCCCTTTTTCGGTTTCTCCATTAAAATTTGGGGGCTTTATCTTTTTAAACTCCCCTGAAATCTCCTCATATGGTCTCTACTTCTTCTTTCTGTCATACAACTCAGCCTCACTACTGTCGCTAGTAGTGTGGTAGCTTTGTTGTTCCCTGAACCCTTCAGATGATGAACTGATTTCAATTTTCACCAGCTTCACCTTTTTAGACCTTCTTTTATGACTGACCTCCTCAGATTCTGATCTTTTGCTCCTTCCTTCAGTTTGGAATTTTTCCATCAAAATTTGGTTCAACTCTTCCTAAGTCTTCAAAATTCTCTCATTGTCCTTCTTGACTGATTCCATTTCAGTCTTCAAATCCTTTACAGTCTGCAGTAGCTCTGAGGAATGGGCAGTCACCTCTTCTAACATAGGTTCTTGGGGCATTTGTCTTGTCTCTGTGTCTGGAGACTCTTCCTGAGCATACTCTCCCAGCTTTTCCATACCTGCCTATTAATTTTCAGAAAAAGAAATTTTCTGTTCTTAACATAAAATAGAATATATGTTAGTATATTATTTTACTTTACTGTTCTATGGAAGCTAATTGGGATGCATCAAGGCCTAGTGTTTGAACCTTGTGCTCTGATACCACATGTCAAAACCCCAAAATTTCCGAAAAATTTAAAATTTTTAAAATGCATATAATTATCATAAATGCAGTCAACTAATCATTTAATTAGTTCCGTGTTATGATTTCATTATTCGATTTATCTACCTGGTTATGTTTATTTTAAAGAATAGTTCTTTTCAGTTTACTGACTTGATTTTCTCCTTGCAACCACAAGGTGGGATGGTCGTGGAAATCTGGGCTTACTTAGCTTTTGAGCTAATGCAAAGAGTTTTCCTGTTCTTACAGACTATAGGTAAGAAGCTTTGGGCGCTGCTTGATGTAAATTTCTAAAGAATTTTATATAATATCATCGTAAAAAGTGAACTCAGTAAAGAAAATAGATACTAAATAAATTTCAAGGTGATCAAGGTATAATCATTTCACTGTCTCCTTTTTTTTAAGATTCTTAAGGGATATGATTTAGTTTATCAGTAATGGTTGCAACTATTTTCTTTCTAGTAAACGTAATACTATAGTTCTTTGAAGCTTATAGAACTGTTTCACGTCTACCATAGTTGTCAAATGTAAAAAAAAATGCTTTAAATAATTCTTTACAGCCAGAAATTGTAAGGTCAAGGTCTATTTTTATTTGTACAACTTACTAAATTATGCCATGTCTGAAAAGGATACTGCACAGTGATAATGATTTTATGTACCAGACTCTCACTTTCATTACTTCCAAGTTTAAGGGGTTATCACCTCATTGCATACTACAATCAAATAAATTATACTAGTGTTGGAGGGTTAAAATTCCTCTTTACTATAATTGTTTGGAAATTAATATCCATTTGTGGTTAGTAATATCATTCATAATCTCAAGGTAAACCCTTAATATTTTAGAGACCTAACATACTTTCATGCAACCCTGCTAGTTCCATACTAAATCATTCAAAGGTAAGAAACTACCATTAGTATGGATATATTTATCATCGTATGATTATGTAAAATTTCTTTTCATAACTTAACACTAGTCTAGCTTTTTATTAAATTAGAAAACAACAGAGTCATATGATAGACCTTATACTTAACAAGTCTAAGGTTTATCTTTGAATCTAAATTTATCTTCTTTTACCATTTTACCTCATTATCTCCTTTGCATGTATGCAATATTTGGTTAAGTAGTAATTCTACTTTTGTTTAATTTACGTTTACTTGAACAATAGAGTACTTACTTGTGAGTAAGGTTCTCACTACGAGAATAACATTATTACTCTCCTCTTATGACATACTTTACAAGACTCTTGTCATTTTTGTGATTTTAAACATTTGTTGGAAACATTAAAGTAAAGAAAAAGGGTATACAAAGGGCTATGCCAAGATGTAACGAATGATAAATTTGTTTTGAAAACCTTACATATCTTTATAAGGGTCGTAAGATCCTCCACGACCTCGATGATTATTAACAAGGTTTTTGGTGATAATTATTAGGTTTCCATTCTACGTGCATGGTGGATTGATAAAGCAATACGAACTAAAGAGGAACCTTGGATAAGTCAAATGATTGGAAATCGTTTTCTGGAAAACTTGATTGCTAGGACTATACAAATTTTATCCACAGCATGTAAATTTTTACGTGGTAACATGGCACTTCCGTAACCATGCATTATAGTGTTAAAAGGGTAGTAGTCAAACCCTAACTCGCCATTCTTCCGTCGCCTTCGGGCTCATGTTGCTCTACTGCGATAATTCCCGAATGCACTGTCCTTTCCTTATCTTGTTGACAGCCTCCCTATTGCCATTCCTCCTTGAATGTTCACCCAACCATCTGAAGAGGGATGTTGTTGTGAAACTATTTGGTGCTTTGTGAAATTTATTGATAATTTTCCAGGGTTTCTTCATCACCGTTTCCTTATCTAGAACCCTCATCTGTAAAACCACTTTCTCCTCTATGAGTGCTGAAGTCTTGTTCTTCGAAAATATGTTTGGATGGTCGCTACACTGTTAACCCTATTCTCCCTTTCTGCAGAAGGGTTTCCTTCTTGCACTGGTGGTTGTTACATAGTTCGATGGTGGTCCGCCTCATTACAAATTTGGTAAGAGGACTGTAATCCCTTATTCTATTCACTATCTTGTTTAAAATAAATAATAAAAATTCATTTTGTAACAGGTTTTAATGTTGAAACTCTTCTTGTTACAGGTCGGTTCTTCTCTCTGCTTAGCTGTACGAGGTTGCGACGGCAGTACTGGATTCACGAGTAAGCCTCATTTTTTACCATGGCTGTTCCTCTTTGCTTGGTCCATTTGGAACAAAAAAGGGTGCGTCGTCAAGAACTATCACCCTTGGGGTTTCAGTTTACCTGCTACTTAGTTTTGTTGTTATTCTTGTAGTTGATGGGGCCCTTGAGCTGTGCGATGGTGTTCCAGCTCCGGCCGTAACTGTATTAATTCTATTTTAAGAACTTGCAGAAGCCATGGGATTTGAGTAGTCTTTTATACTCTTCGCTTATCTTTGCTGTGTAAATGCTAAGGCCGAGAGATAACTTAGAAAAAAGGGCTTGAAACCCTCGATTTCATACTTTTTTTAGTATTTTGTATTTACAGGGTTTTAACGCTAACTTATATCATAAGTTGTTAATACAGTCTTTTTAATTATCTTGTCCTTATAGTACATTACTGCAATATATTTATTTTCTTTTTACTTGTATTATAATAATAATGTTTAAGCTTGGCCGTAAGAGAAATATTTACAGGATCCTTGAAATTTATCTTGGGTTAATAATATACCTCTGTAAATTATATTAGTTAGGTTGTAATAATTGAATCAGCTCAATAGGTCGAGCATACTGTCACTCTGTTTATTCAATTCATATTTATTGTGGAGTACTTAAGTAACTAACAGTTACTTCCTTTTTAAGTACAGAAATTATAATTGATCTCATGTTACTAAGATTGAATAGATCACCAATATTACTGTTCCTGTACTTAGTATTTTAACTTCCATACTTTGTCCATACAGTACATATAATAGAAAGAATATACTGTAAGCATATTATCTTACCTATAAGTACTATTGTTCCTATTATTGTGTACACTTAGTTTATTTTATTTGAAAGAGTTGAAATTGTTGTTATTTAGTTGTTACCCTACAACTTATAATGAATTTATGTTTTAATACAGTAATTTAGGTATCTGTTATAAACAGCCTTTGAGTACAGAGTTATATTCTTGTTACTGTTGATATTATAATATAAAACATTGCTTCATCTATCTATGTATAGAGTTGTGCTTATCATTTTATATTTATTAACTTTATTCTCTGTTAGTTATAATCACAAAATAAATTATTATTTATTTACTGTGTTCTTACATTTTCTATACTAAGTACCTTAAACCTTATAGAAACACTCTCTGTATTCTATATTGTCTCATTTATATGACAAGCTAATAATTATAATTTACCCATAAAATAACTAATCTAATTACTGCATAGTTAATATCTTACACAGTTAATATTTTGAGAAGTATAAGTTAACAGTTATACAATTTTGTTTATGCTTAACTAAATAAGACAGACTTTGAATGAATAACTTATAATACTTTTTTTTTATATGTGAACCCTGCTACTAGCTAAATTACCTATAGGAGTAAATCGAGATTCTAGCTATTCTTTCTTTCCATTTAATTCTTATATAAATAGTGATTAAGACTGGAAGGAAGTAAACTGTAAAGCTATGAAGCAATTAGGTTACTGAAAGTAACTAAAGTAACAAGAACTGCTTTCTCTACTGGTACATACTATTATCAGTAAACAATTCAATTTATTTCTCTGTTTCTAAAAGACTTGACAATTTTCTATACAGATTAATGCTACTCCTGATACCAAGATATTTCTTCTGAAAAACAACACAAAGAAACTACTCTATAATTCCATTAACATTCTATTATGTATTTTCATCATGCTATCTTTATTTGTAAATTCACCCCTATGCTGGAGTATGGTCTGGTCACTCCAGATGAGGAAAAACATAGGCGGGGGTATAANATTCTATTATGTATTTTCATCATGCTATCTTTATTTGTAAATTCACCCCTATGCTGGAGTATGGTCTGGTCACTCCAGATGAGGAAAAACATAGGCGGGGTTATAATTCTCATCAAAAATATTTTGTTACTGAATGAACTAAGAACACTTCATTACTAATCCATCTAAATCCTTATATCATAAACTACAAATCTAACATTCAATCATACACAGATATTAAAACAAAGATTAATAGATGGCAGAACCTGTTCTGGAACTTGGACAACAACAGTAATGGGAGGTTGCTCCTCCCTACCAACTCCTGGAGAGTGCTCAAATAGTGACTCCTCAGGACCCCCGAGCTTGCTCTGGTCTCCCTGGCTAGAACTAGGTGCAGCAATAGTCAAATACCATTCTTCAAACTCAGTACCAATTCTAAACTTATCAGTAAGTTCTCCCAGCTAACAAATTGTAACAGACCAATTTACTGCAGATTCTCTCTCAAAACACTTTCCTTACTATTTTCCCTTTTCCCCAATGAATTTCCTGAATAGCATTCCTCTTGAATGTTTCTTCTCTAGAAAATATCTGAGCAACCTCAGCTCTATTCATTGGGTACTTTTAAAAGATTGCCTAGGTCTTTTGGGTTAGTTGTCATTTATTGAGCCACCTGCTCTGATCCCACTTTCTTGGGGGATCATGAACCCAAATGTAGAGAATTTACCACCTACAACATAGGAAGTGTTTGAGGATGCTGCCACTTGTCTTTTTCCCTCCACCTAGTTCCTTCCACCAGTTTGACCAGTAACCTCTTATTAACAGCTCTCCCATGCTGTTGTCTCCACTTTTTATTTATAAATAATAAAATATTCAGAATTACATTCCACTTCTTTTGACTCAGCTGAGTCATCAATTCTTACTTAGCATTAAATTTAACATAATGTCTTAGGAAATATAATTAAAACAATTAACATTATTTTACAAAATTGGGGTATGTGATAGATCCCACCATGATGGCTCCTTTCGCATTGGTGTCACCACCACTGACACAGAAGCAAACTACGGACTTCTGCATGGTCTCATCAAGCACTACTGCACCCAAGTAGCAACCATAGCCGCAGCCCCAACCACAACCACAACATCGTCCGCAGTCGCAACGCCCACAGCAGCTGCAACATCACCCGCAGCAGCAGCATTATGTGTAGCCACAAATACAACCTCACACCCACATGCAACCATCTGGGATTTATGTGGGCTCATCTCCAGTCCATACAATTCCCTTCCTCTTTCCCCCACCTGGTGTCACGAGCAAGCCAGTCATGGCCACCTTAAGCCTACCCAACTTTACGTTGGGGATCCCGGTGTGGTATCTAGATCCACCCACTCAACCACTAATGCCCCAGGTTATGTTAACTCCAGTGCAACCTATTCTGGTTGAATCTCACCCACCACCCAGTCCACATAGGCCAACCACCACACCCGCACTTGCACCACCCCAACCCAAAAGGGCTAGGGGAAAGAACACCAAAGCCATCGCAAAACCATGATAAATCCCACCTTATGCCATCTGTGAACAACAAGGCCATCCAACTCAGGATTGCCCTAAAATTTCAGTGATCCATGCGCATCTGGATGCCATGGATACAAATGAAAACATCCCCGTGGTTGAACTCTCAACTGCACCAGTAGTAAAGAACAAGGCATTGAGGACAAACCATGCTTGCACCCTTTGCGGCCTTTATGGACATTACTCCCACCCTTGCCAAGACTTATCTGAATTTTGAATGGATCTTGCTGACCTCCATCACCATTCCCTTGAGTCTGAGATCACCTTGATCGAAGAATTTCACCCACCACCTCCTTCGTCAGACACCATGTCCATTTACATGATGTCTAGTTCACTCGACCAGCTCATCCCCATCTCCAATGATGGTCCATTAGACCTATATCTTCATTTCTTCAACAATGATGAGGAGATACTTGAAGCTTTGACTGCCCTAGAATACCCATGGGACGACATGCACCATCGCTCGTTATTCCTCCTAGAAGAACTTGTGTTGCAGTCTGACCAGTTTTCCATGGAGACCAAAGATTTCATCCATGGGAAGGTTGATTGGTTCAAGAACCCAATCCCAGCACCAGATTCCTTTTAAGAAGGGAACATGGCAAACATTTCTCCAACCATTAAAATCGACATCTCAACCAACTCTGATATCATTGAAGAAATCATGTTGGAGGCATCTTGCTCCCCAAAAGAGGTCGATGCCTACACTGCTCTCTTTCAAGAATTTCGTGACATCTTCGCCTAGTCATACACTGAAATTCCCGGCTTAGATCCATCCATCGTGGAACACTACATTGACACATGGACAGATGTGGCACCCATCCATCAGAAGCAACGGTTCATCCATCCATCCAAAGTGGTTGTGGTGAAAGCCAAGATAGAGAAGATGTGCATAGCCGGCTTCATTTATTCCATTGCATACACAACTTGGGTTTGTAATCCTGTTCCCATGAATAAAAAAACAAGATACCATTCACATTTTCATATACTTTCACGATCTCAATGGGGCATGTCCCAAAGACAACTTCCCCATACTGTTCATCGGCTAGATCATCGATGCATGCACCGAACATGAGGCCTTCTCCTTCATGGACGGTTTTTTTGGATACAACCAAATCCAAATCTGGAAAGAAGACCATTACAAAATGGCATTCACAACCCCATGGGGCACATTCTCCTATCGAGTCATGCCCTTTGGTCTCAAAAATGCTGGATCCACCTTCCAACATGCCATGCCATATTGTTTTGATGATTTAATTCACATCATCTTGGTCTACTTGGATAATCTCACCGCTCAATCATGAAAACAAGCACAACATATAGACGACTTGCAGCAAGTCTTTTTACATTGCCACAAGTACAACATCCACCTAAACCCCCTCAAGTGAATTTTCTGTGTCCCAGCATGCCATTTACTCGGATTTATCATCTCCCACAAAGGGATAACAGTTGATCCCCTCAAAGTTTAGGCCATCCTTGATCTTCCTCCCCTAAGAACTCGGCACCAACTAGAAATCCTACAAGGCAAGGCCAACTTCCTTCGCCACTTTGTGCCAGAGTATGCAACAAAAGCCTATGGATTCATCCGCCTGCTCTGCACAAAACTCCCCTTAATTTGGGATCAGCAAGCACAAGAATCGTTTGAGGCACTCAAAGAAACCTTGGCTTCTGCACCATTACTCTCACCACCGGATTTCACCTGAGACTTCATCCTTTTTGTGTCGGCCTTAGAAAATTCCATTGCTGGAGTCTTGGTCTAAGAAGACGATGCTCACCATGAGCACGTGGTTAACTACATTAGTTAGAAGCTAACAGGGCCCCCATTATGATATTCACCCGAGGAGAAACTATCCCTAGCCATCGTCTTCTCGGCTCAAAAATTGCACCACTACATCATTGCCAACCATACTCGAGTAGTGGTTGATTCAAACCCAATGCGGTACCTCTTAAGCCACCGCCTTCTACAAGGTCGAGCAACCAAATGGGTAGTTTTCCTCCAAGAGTTCTACCTAGAGTTTGTGTCCCCAAAAAGCACGAAGGCACTTGCACTGGCCACACTCATGACCGATCTACCCCCATTAATTGCATCATCCCCCCCCATGGATGATCTCCCTGATGACTTCCTATTCGTCATATCTACTGATGACCCATGGTATGGAGACATCCTTCTTTATTTATGAATGCAAAATTTCCCAGCACACTTCAATCGTGAGGATAGGCGACGCATCCGACATCAAGCCATTTGATACTTGTTGGTTGGAGATGTTCTATATCGTCGAGTCATTGATACCATCCTACACCGTTACCTCACCCATGATGAGGCTAATACCATCCTCAATGACAATCATAGCGGAGCCTGTGGTGGTCACCTTTCAGGACTAGAAACCACCCAAAATATTCTTTGCACTGGCTATTTCTGGCCTTCCGTCTTTGCTGATTGCATAGAGGCAGTCAAACATTGTCGCAGATGTCAACTTTTTTCCCCAAAGGCAAGAACACCCCTGCACCATTGCATCTCGTAATCATAGTTGGACCCTTCTGCAAATGGGCAATCGACTTCATGACCATCAACCCCATTTTGGCTAATGGCCACAAGTACATTATCATGGAAGTCGATTACTTCACCAAGTGGACTGAATCCATGCCCACATTTGATTGCAAAGCTGAAACCGCAGCATGTTTCTTCTTCAACCATGTCATTACATGATTTGGTGTCCCCAAACAATTAGTCTTCGATCATGGGGCACACTTCAAAGACGTCGTATGGGCTGAAATATCAACCATGTTAAAATTTGAACACCAGTACTCTTCCTCCTACTACCCTCAAGGCAATGGCCAAGTTGAAGTAGTCAACAAAATCATCAAAACAATGCTCCAACGGGTGGTAGGAAATCACAAAACCAACTGGCATCACATGCTATTCTCTGCCCTATGGGATTATCGTACATCCACAAAAACCACAACCGGTTTCACCCCTTTCCACCTAGTACACGGTGTTGAATCAGTGCTCCCTATAGAATGCCAAATCCCATCTCTCCGCCTCGTCTTGGAACTCCTTCCTGATACTTCACCTTTAGAAGAACGACTCCTCCAACTTGATCAAACCATAGAAGACCGTCGAGCTGCCCTCCAAGCCATCGAAGCAGCAAAAACATGATAAAAAATCCAATATGACTCCCATGTCCACCCTTGCACCTTCAGCAAAGGTGATATGGTTCTAGTCTACGACCAACCCAACGATAAATTGGGTAAAGGCAAGTTCGAATCAATGTGAAAAAGGGGAATACACCCTCATTGACTCTGATGGACAACTCTTGGAGAACCTTTGCAATGGGATCTACCTCAAGAAATTTTATGCTTAACATCACCAATGAGTCACTTCATTTTCTTTTTCTTGTTTTTCAACGTTTTTTCAGCAAAAATTAAAGGCAGTACCATTAGCTTCTAGTCAAAATCCACTCGGAACCTGTTTGAGACACCTCTCACACCTCCAGGATCACATTTCCATTTCTTTATGAGACCATCGTCTCATGGTTAATTAGTCAATTTCAGGACCATTTCCCACAAGTCACCTCGATTCATGAGCCATGACATAATGATGTGAGTGTCTATAGACCGGTACTCGTATCACACTACCCGGTCGCAACTCATGCGAACGATCGAGCCGCCGCCCGTTAAGGATTGTACTATAATTTTACTTTTTGTATTTATAATTGTCTTTCTTCACCACACCTTATGCAGACATCTAGACCATCATCCATAAAAAACCTTCGTTTCTCTTCCATATATTTGACATAGAAGTGTCCTCGGGCCACTGCCCATCAACAAATGTAATTTTATCTTTTATTTTGTATTTTTAATACATAGATTGTCTTTTTTTTTTATCGCACCTTACGTCGACGTCTGGACCACTGTCCACAAAACTATTTATTTTCTTGCACGTATTTGGCATATAAATTCCTCCAAACTTGTACTTACATCGTATGTAGTCAAGTTCGTCCACCACAACACATACACACGCTCTCCTGACCTCTATTCGAGAGTGACCTCGGTTTACGTGCCTTTGCCACACCGTCTCGCAGGCCTCTGCCACAATATATCCCATGCATGTATTGGTATGTTTGAGAGCCTTCTGCTCCATCCATATTGCATGGATGACCTTTGGACCTCTGTCCACCGTCCCGACATGGGGCACCGATCGTGCCACCATAGTTAGTTGACCACATTGGAGTTTTGTTTAAGCTCTTTTCTGACTCCTTAAAACAATGAAAAGATTGTTGAGTGTAGTTGCTTCCTTTCCCGCTCACTAAAGTATAGGAAATGGCATCTACATCATCTCATTTACCTCCTTTTGCGGACCATGTAGACCATTTCATGAAAAGGACCTCTTTGGCACACCCAAGCCAAGACTGTTCCTCTCTGCATACTTTTGTGCTTTCTTGGGCAGAGGGGCCGCACTTTATGATAAAGCTCACCACCGGTTGTCATTAAGCTCTTTTCCAGCCGTTTCAGCAAGAAAATATCGCCGAGCAAACTTGGTTTCATTCATGCTCATAAAAGTATTTGAATGACCATCCAGTCAATATAGGTTTAACCTTTTCTGGCCTAATTGGACTACCAACGGTGAAGAAGTCTCTCATTCCCTCCAGGATGGGCAAGTTCTCCTATGTATACTTTTATCCCTTTTTGGGCACAAGAGACTACCAACAAAAAAGATCCCCCATTGGAGTCTTCTTCGTGCTTTCAAACACTCTAAAATTGAAAGCACCATCGAGCATTTACCTTCTCGGGCTTGCCAAAAATCCACAAGATCATACCACAATGGTGTCCCTAGACACCACCACACAGAAAATAGTTTGGAAACATCCCCACATTGGGTCACCTTTGTTCAGAGTACTCTGCAATGTGTCTTCCTTGGATCCCATTAGTATCAAAAATGTCCACCTCCTCCAAGTATTTCCCATCTACAGTGACATTCCTGGTATTACAGCTATGATCCCATTCCCTTGAGTTAAGTTTCATTTGCTTCCTGGTCCGCCCTGCCATCATACTCTGAACAAAGGAAGTTTTAGTCTCCCACTCCCCCCCTGCCCCTGTTCAGTCTTTCCCTTCCCTACCCTCCCCCCCAATTCAGTGAGTCAGTCCATAAATTGCTTCACACCTGTCAGTTATCCCTCGCGCTCCTGGTCAAGGAAACATCATTGCCTTGACTAGGGGCAGGTCTCCCTCTATTGACTCCAACACACATATTCCAAAGGATAGACCCAAAGGTCCGTGTACCTTGGTTTCATTAACATCATTGATGAGTTCCTTGTACCACTTGAGAGGAGTCCTTAGTGCCTCTTGGGATGGTTATTTCTCATGTGCTCGACTTCAACTCCATTATCACATCGTTGAGATTTGTACAGGGTTTGTTCCACACAGTACTTGGTCGAAGACCCCAGATGTCCCCCGACTCTAGCACATTGGTGAGTCCACTCAAGGGAACTAAATAGGTTATGTCCTTTGTGATTTCCAGGTTGCATTGGAGACAATGATCAGAATCCCCAGCATTGCTTCAGTATACCTTTATGATTGATACAACATACTTATACCATAGAGACTCTGACTCTCAATCAGCAAGCCCTTACAGCTATGTATTGTTCCAGATCTAGCAGACCATCAGTCATGAAGATATAGCATTCCATGAGAATTCCATGGGTCCAATGTACCAGATCAGTATTGTATTCAGCCTCACATGAGAGGCAACCAACATTGTAACATCAGTTGTATATGATCAGATCTTGTAATTTAGAGCATAGATCAAATTATTCTTTTGACATTGTCACGAGCATGGGAATTCCCGCCTTGTCCATATACATGTCACACATTTATTGTATCTTACCCATTGATGGGAACCAAATTAATACAAAACCAAAAGCCACCATGCCTTACCCCTGGAAGCACCACCTCTCGATAGAAAATCCTATGATGTCTGTTGTCCATACGTTGAGCTTCTGCCCTCACACATCAAGGAGCAATCTGTTAACCCAAAAATACCCCACATATCTCTCAATGGCCTACAACATCCGAAGGACACCATCCCACAACACTCATTTCACTCCATAAGACCTTCCATTTGACCCCCACACCTCCAAAAGAGCCCAAGGATGAAGAAAAGGGCTAAAAACCTCAAAAAAGAGCCCAAAATAGACCCCCATGAGCTAAAGCCCTCAAAAAGGGGATAAAACCCTGAAAGGGGCTAAAGGCCCAAAAAAGGGGCTAATGCCTTGACCAAGGGCTTAAAACCCTAAAACCCCTTGGAAAAACTATATAAGGAGGGTGGAGGGTCACTCTTAAAACACTCCTCATTTGCATATTGTTATGCTTCCCATGGATGCTTTGAGACCTCTTGCTCTTAAAACACCCACTCTCCCTCTCCTCCATCTCCATTTCTCCAAGCCATTGCTTCCCAACCAAGAGAGAGGTGCTCCCATGAGCTAGGGCATGGTGGCCCATTTCCACCTAAGTGAGGTATAGCTTCTTTTCATGCATGTTTATTTACTTGTTTTGTTTTCTAACCAATGTTTCTAGTTGCAGGTTTGCTATTAACATCATTTGCAGGTTGTCTTCATAGCAGTATAGGTTTATTTTGCAGGTTTTGGAGGCAGAACCTTAACCCACTATGTGCAGAGGGGTTCAACAGGGCTGCATCTCCATATTTATTTCTGTTATTTTCTCTTAGATTTAGTTTACAGTATCTTCCATTTACTTTCCATAGCTTAGATTAGCTTAGTTTCAATTCGTAGCTTTATTTTTACCATTTTACATTCCGTTTTTTACTGTTTTCTAAGGGTAGAAACCTACCATTAGGGCACAAGGGAGCCATTTCTACCCTTGTAGTGAGGATAAATTCTCACTACAGGGGCATTGCGTCTTGGTGCATTTGGTCGTGGGGGGTTCTAAGCTGGCTGGTTTGCTACGGCATTGTTGGGAGGATTCAGTTGTTGACTACCTCCCTAGGATTGGTTGTTTCCCTGGTTGCAGGGCCGATTATTTCTAGCTTTCCCTTATTGATTGTTGGGGGCAAGCTGGTTGGGATAGTTTTGCTATGCAAACACTTGTCCCAACGGGGTGGGTGGAGTGGGTGGAGCGAGAGCGGGGGCTTGGAAATATTGCATTGGTGGTGCATAGTATATTTTTGGGAGTGGTAGAGCCACGAATGTGGGAATTTTCCCCACATACTATTGTGCTGGCCAAGCCATAGCTTGAGCCTGCTGCGGTGGCACAAGTTGTGCATAGGAAGTTATCGCTTCAGATTGAGAGATAATTCTAGCATAGTCCGGAGCTTGGTTTTGATAAGAAACATTAGCAGTGTTGCTTGGTTGTGGTGCAATAGTAGGTGGTGTCAGTCGAGGTGGTGGTTGTTGAGAGACTGACAGTATAATTCCATCCGCTACGTGGGATGCCCCTGATGCGTCACGGTAAGAGGTACTTGGACGGGGAGTGTCTGGGATGACAGTATACAAGTATCCCGACTAGGTGTAGATGAGGTCAAATTGTTGGGCCTTTAGTATGGCCTCTTATTCAGATTGGGGACATTCAGATGCAACATCCTTTGCGATGGGCGGGAGCAAAGTCTTGAGGAACCAATCCAGGAAGATCCTATCATCAATTTGGATTTTACACAAGCTGTGACGTCGCCGCCACTCATGGATATGATCAGTGATGTGAGTGGTGGTGTTTTGGTGATAGGATAGCAAGATATCCACCCCCTCATCATATCTGACGAGGAGCTGGAAATACTGCAGGAACATGAAGGCTAGGGAGTTGAAGTCGTGGTACTTGGCTTATGGCAGCTCAATGTACCATTTGGCCGTGGCACTTGTAAGGGTGCGTTGGAACAACCTTAGTCTGATGGAGTCTTCTACGATGCTATTGGATGAGCACCATAGATGGAATGTCATTATATGATTTTGGGGACATTCCCCAGCTTTGCCTTCAAACTTTGGGATGTCTGAAGGTAGCTTAGTTGGAATGGGTGGCCAAAAATATTGGTGACGGATGGGGTCATTTATCAATCTATCTAGGTTAGGCAAGTTCAAACGAGCCATGAATGGAAGATTTGACCCCAAGTTGATGTGGGATGGGTGCAATGGGAGTGGGGTTCGCAGGTGCATAATGCATCTGCATGGCTAGGAGTGATTGTGGTGGTACCATGGCGGATGGGCCAATTCCCCCAATTGTTGTGGGTGGGTTGGTATGGGTGGCGGGGGCATTGCCCCCCTGCATGGCGGTAGGGGAAATGTGGGTGGTTGGTGCACTGCCCCCCTGTGTGGCAGGTGGGACAATGTGTGTGGAGGGGCCACTGCCCCCATGTGTGGCCACTGGACCAGCTTAGCTGGTCACTATGGGTGGTGGAAATTGGCTAATGAAAGTCTGCATGACTGTGCTTGGACTGCTTTCCATGTTGTGGGTGACTGGTTGTGATGTGGACATGGGTCCACTTGCTAAAGTTAGACTTAAAAATGGATCCGGGTTTACAGTAGCCATGGGGCTAGATGGTGTGGTGTGGAGGTCTGGTTCAAACAGATATGGGTCTAAATCAGAATTAGAGGCTGTGTGTCCCTCTGATGGTGTGGGAGATTGCTGAGAACGGCTACGATGGTGTCGACTGAGTGTTCCAAATGGTGGTGGTTCGCCTCTTAGGCGTGAGGAAGATCATGGAGGATAAATTTTGTTTGCTTGTGTGTATGAAACTAGTGGGTATGAAATTTGGACCCCAGTTTCTATGGCTTCCTATTGGTTGAAGGTGGTCTATTGGCCACCAAGACTGGCAGAAGGTAGCGCTTGGCTTGTTCCTCATGGGTAACTCTACTCAATCGGAAGGGGTCGTTGCCCAGTTCTCTTGGCAATTCCTCTCAGCCGCCAGCTACTTTGGCATTCCTGTGGTACTCATCACAATGAGTTTCTGGGCAAAGCCCAAGTACTTCCCACAGTTGTAGCAGTTAGGGACTTATGTCCTCAAAGACTGCAGAGTTGATTGAACTTAGTGTAAATTTGGTAACTTTTAAGGCTCACTCAGCGTCATGAACTGAGTTGGGTTAATTACATGGTATGGTGTGTTGGTTTGCTTGCTTGTTCTGGTATTTGGTTTGCAATATGGTTTATGAATTCATGGTAGAGCTCACATCATGGTTTTGTATGCAAACATGAACATAAATTTGTAAGGAAATGTAGTGATTAACCCTGAATTGTTGGCCTAACTAAATGTCTACCTCTCAGTGGTATTCTTCTTCGACCAAGAGAAGGTGTTGGGATCTCAACACAATGGGACTAAGCCTATCCATAGATCCTCAGGTCACCTCCCAAGTGCTAGGTTGGTCAAGCAGGGAGGATTCTTAGCGCCGTGAGAAGCCCTCCTTCTCTACCCCCCATACCTTCCAGGTCACCTGGTTTTAGTGGTTTAGGAAAAATGCCATGGAGTGCTTAGATCTATACGAGTTGTCCCTTCGTTGTATCCCAGAATACCCTGGAGGGTGATGACTGGGTAGAGGAGGAAGGGGGCAGCAAGATGGTTAATTTTATGTTATTTTTAGTTAGACTAGTTGATTTTATTAAGCCTTAGTAATTGGATTAGCATATAGACATTGTTCATTGATTTATTTGCAAAAATTGAAAACTGGAATAAAAAGAGACCTGTAATGGTGGACAGAGGCGGCTGGGCCGCACTAACAGTCCTCTAAAACTTAAAATTGCTGTTGATTAAACTCAAAAACAACTTCTGTGTGACAGGCCACACCTTTCTGACTAAATCCCATTAGGGGGCTGTGAGATTTTTCAAGAAATGAGCGAAGGGGTCGCACAAAATGCCAAAACAGCTGCAACTTGAGCTCCTGGGATAAAGTCACGCATGTCTGAGGATTAAGTGCGCCCTAGGAAGTGTGCCTTGCCTGACCTTTTCCCCCGATAAGAGCGACCTGCTCCGAAAAGGGGTGTTTTTGGTGCTGCAGGGTTAGATATGGCCGACAGTAATTGGTACTGGGTCAGTCTAACTCAGCTCGGCCTAGCAGAGGCTTCGGCACTGACAGAAACAAGAAATAAAGTGGATTTAAACAAATCTAAACTAACATTTCTGGAAACTAGGGTAAAAACTGAAAAAACTTGAAAAACTTTGAAATTTTTGCCCAGGGATCCTGTGGGATCGACCTAGGAGACTTGCCAAAGTTGTAGTGAGAATTTCTCCTCACTACAAGGGCAGAAATGCCTCCCTTGTGCCTATAGGGCACAAGGGTAGGTTTCTACCCTTAGAAAACAGTAAAAAACAGAATGTAAAATGGTAAAAATAAACCTGTGAATTGAAACTAAGCTAATCTAAGCTATGGCAAGTAAATGGCAGCTACTGTAAACTAAATCTAAGAGCAAATAACAGAAAGAAATATGGAGATGCAGCCCTGTTGAACCCCTCTGCACACAGTGGGTTTGGGTTCCATCTGCAAAACCTGCAAAATAAACCTATACTACTATGAAGACAACCTGCAAATGATGTTAATGGCAAACCTACAACTAGAAATATTGGTTAGAAAACAAAACAAGTAAATAAACATGCATGAAAAGAAGCTATACCTCACTTAGGTGGAAATGGGCCACCATGCCCTAGCTCATGGGAGCACCTCTCTCTTGGTTGGGAAGCAATGGCTTGGAGAAATGGAGATGGAGGAGAGGGAGAGTGGGTGGTTTGAGAGCAAGAGGTCTCAAAGCATCCACGGGTAGCATAACAATATGCAAATGAGGAGTGTTTTGAGAGTGACCCCCCACCCTCCTTATATAGTTTTTCCAAGGGGTTTTAGGGTTTTAAGTCCTTGGTCAGGGCTTTAGCCCCTTTTTTGGGCATTTAGCCCCTTCCGCCCTAACTTTAGCCCCTTTCAGGGTTTTAGCCCCTTTTGAGGGCTTTAGCTCCTAGGGGTCTATTTTGGCCT
>LPNX010547026.1:277565-322628 GCA_001517045.1 Pseudotsuga menziesii | reverse complement strand
AGGCCATCAGGTATAAACATATATGAAAATTATCTCTACATTTATTTCCAGAATTAATTAACCCATCTAAGACCTTCCAAGGTTTGTATCCATATTACAAAATTACATTAAAAATACTCCACATAAATGAAACAACATTATAAATAATCAGAGGAGTCATCGTGACCATCCATGTGGTCCTTTACAATTATTTGATCATAACCATAAACAAAATTACATAACTCAATAAACATTACCATAGCAAAATTAAATAATATATATTATATAGTACATCATATCATAGTAAAACAACATAAAAATCATATCATAAATACATATATTGCAAACAGTAATAGGAATCGAATCTTGTGGGCATGCAAGCCCATATTTTTTATTTAAAATACATTTTTTACATTACATTAAAACCCTATTGCCAATGGAGTTCGTGACATCGATTCCCATGGATGTCAAGAATCAAGGAAAATCCATAAAAACCATATCATAACGAATTGAATAGAAATCAATATTGTATATAAATCCATTGTTTATATCGCTACATAGGCCATGACTTACACTAAGCATACGAGCTATAAGTTACAAACACATCAAATGCCATTTAAATAATGGTGCATACGCTAGTAGTGAGGTCGTGAGACCCTAGCTATAGCACGAAATTGGCCAAATAACCTTTTTAATAAAAAATCTATCAATTTATAAACCTACTGTAAGCGTTGGCTACCGTGGCTTCCAACCCATGGATTTGCACAAACCATTTTACGTAAGAACTGAATACCATACACAATAAAATACAAGCTATCACAGCACTGTGGGAGAGGATCATGCCATTTATGGCATGGCCTTTAGCCACCCTATCCAATTAATTAAATTATCCAAGATAATTAATGGCTTTACAAACAGATCATCCGATTAGATGAATGTCTCTACTTTAAAAACCCCAACCCCATTTAAATATAGAGATCAATAAAAATGCAGAAGGAAATCGCATACACAATGTATCAAAGTTAACCATTACCATTTTATAAAAACCATACATACATATTATTACACAGAGATCCCAAGTCTGATACATAATCGCCATTAAAGGTTGAGAACGAGGTTTACATAGGCTTGCCAAAGGGCTATGGGACCAATGGAAGCAATGGTGCAGGCCATGGATATAACTCCCAAAACCAAATAAAATAATGATTTACCTAACTGAAATTGAAATTACATAGATCCAAATGGCCTACAAATCGATTCATGGCATAATGCCTCATCATTTAAAAAACCAAGTCTGTAACCATAATCCCGAAGGAGAGATTGAAATCGCTACAACATAAAAGCCCAACCAAAAATTGGTCGAAACTCAGCTCTACCCACAGGGATAAAAGGTGACAAGCATAAGCTTGAAGAGTAGGATTACCATGGCCTAAATTGCATTACATTGGAGCTACAGTGAATATGGAGCCACCCCACCATCGTTACCTTTCTACCTACAACCACAATCAAACACGACAGGGTGAGAAGGATAATGACGAAGGATCCATGAAACCAAGCATAGAATGCAGACACAAAATATAGAAATCTCACCTTCATCTCCTTCTATTGAGGCCTGGAAATTCGCAGGCGGCAACAGGAAGGGATTCTCCCCAATCAGCTTTCCCAACTAGCCCGCTGACTATTTGGTATAGGGAATCCGTCCGGTTTACGGTCCGGCTATCGTAGGTCAAAGTAACAACAAGGGTTTACCGGTTGCAGCCCGGTCCACCGGAATCTGTATTTTGACTTATTATATGCAATGCATATGCCTATCTTAACCATGCAGGGTGATAAAGATGCAAGGAACGACACAATGTGCTGCGCAGGTTCTTACCTCTCGTCTTATGCTCACCAACATCTAAAACACATATGCAACTATGAAATGAGATGACTAACTATCTATCCCCAAGGAGCCAGAATATGATTATTTGTGAGTAATGTACTACTTTCATGTATAATAAACAAAATTACAGATAGCTGTTATTTACGTTTACAACACATGAGTGAGAAAATATTCTAACAACCAGATAGCTAATTGTTATATACAAACACATGCATTACTCTAAGTGAAATTTCCATAAATAAAATCAGAAATTATTCAACCAGACATAGGTCATAAAGTTAGAACAATCTCACGATTCACAGACATAAGCTAAAAAACAAAGTAATTCATCTTTCCGCCGTCCATGGTACAACATTTGGAGCACTTCACAGTTCTTTCTCCAACAGGCAAACCAACTATTTATTGCAAAATGAAGTAGTTCTTCTTATAATAAGTCCTCCAGTCTAACTGGGAAAAAGCCCTTTCTTTGTCTACCTTCCCTAGTTTTATACAAAAAGCAAAATTGGTTGGGTTGCCCAAAGTGACCTTTGGGCTCCCCAACGTTTCAATTTCCTACAACCTTTTACAAATTATTTAAATATACAAAGTTTGACCGGTCCTTCTCATGAGGAGGGTGCCGCTTGGTCTTCCAAGAACTTTCTCCATGCTGCTACTTCAGCAACGAGACTCTCAAATGAGCTAGGTTCCAGAAACTGAATGTTCAGCTCGAATTTGTCAGCTTGCTTCCGAATGGCCTCAATTCTGGCCGGGTTCAACCGTACCTATTCCTCCAAGAGCTACACGCTAATGGCCGAGTGGCCTATTTCATTTCTGAGGATTTGTTCATCAATAGCACTGATGCATTGCACTTTGGCTTCCTCATCTTGTTGCCTTTTCTGCAACATTTCTGCGAATGCATCATGAGTTGGGAACTCTTGTAATCTCTGCCCAGCTTCTGCCTGACAACGATTGTAGGCGACCAGGGCTCTTCTAAAGAATTCGGAGCATGCGCCCTTTGTTTTCTTGACATTCTTCTGAAAATCTTCTGCAGTGTTGACGGCAAATTCTATCAGGTCATGGTCCCGTTTCAAAGCTTGTTTATCTTTGACTACTAGCTCAGCTGGGACTTCTTTGTCATCCTCCATCCGGGTTATCCTTGAAGTCAGTACTTCAGGTATGTCTTGGGACCTGTCCACAAAATAAGAAACTGTGTCTTAAATTTCGTCCAGTCTGCCGTCAATATGGAGGACCTGACATCTTTCCTCCTCTAGAGCATTCTGCAAGTGCAGCACCTTAGCTTTATGAACCAAGATGTGATCTTTAACTGGCTGCAGATTTACCTGCTGTTCCTTTGCTTCTTCCAGCTGCTTTTCCAGCTCCTTAATGCTCAAGGTATTGGATTCATATATGATCTTTTGTTTCTCCATCAGGTCTTCCATCTTTACCCTCAGCTGCTCCTTTTCATCCTTTAAAACTTGAATCTCCTGCTGAGCTTTTCCCAGGGATTCTTGTGTTGTTTCTTTCACCTGTACTTCTTGTTGAATGGCATGGATTTCGCTCTTCGTGGCTTCCATTTCTTTAAGCACATGCTCATACTTTCTTTTTAGCCTATTTCCATCTTCTCTTTCCTTCCTGAGGGTGTCCTTCAGCTGAGCGGAGGTTTTCTTGGTTGAGTCTATCTCCTTCATCATTCGATCTACATTGTCCTCCGTAGCGTCTATTGCTGCCCTGCCATCCCTTATGACAAACTTTGGATCTTTATCTGTCCCGACCATCACAGCTTTATTAGTTATCATTGTGCTGGTCATTCCTTTAGCCTCTATCTTTTGCTCAGTTCTCTTCATAATCCTTTTGGTAGCCCTATCATAGTATACTATGCTAAAATCAGGGACTTCTTCCCCCTTTTTGTGTGCAAAGGGCACTAACTGAAGCGTGGGAGTTGTAGGAGTGATAGTAGTGAGCACTTGCATGGTCTGCACCTCAGGGTTTTCTTCACCCTGACTTTCTTCTGGTGGTATTTCAGAAGCTGATTGTTGTATCAATTCTGTCTTCTCAGATTCCTGTTTGTGAAGCTCTTCATTCAGCCTTCTCTGGGATTCCTCAGCTGCTTGCTTAGCAGCCTCCTCGGCTTCTCTAGCTGTTTCTTTTGCTCTTTCAGCTGCATCCTGGGCAGCTTTCCTCTTTTCCTCTTCTCATTTTTGGAGCCATTCCGCAGCCTCCTCTTCTAGCCTTTGGGCCTCTTCTCTTATTCTTCGGGTTGTTTCCTCAGCCTTAGCCTGCTCATCCTTCTCTTGTTCAGATCCTTCCCCACCCTTGGTGGAGTGCTTCGGTTTGAACCTCTTACTGAGTGCTGTCATGTTCAGGGCTCTTCTGAACACGGATTCATCCTTGTCGAAATGATGGGTGTACTCATAAAACACCTTGTGCTTTCTGCAATGCTCAGCCATTCTTTCATGAGTGTCATTTTTCTTGAAGGTCATCTCCCCAAAATGGAACTTTTCTAGTTCCTCTATAAATTCAGGAGCTTGTTTTACATTGGCGAAACTATGGCTTCCTAAATTAAATGGTAAGGGAGGATAGACAGCCTTCTTCTTTGAAAATAAGAAATGACCAACTACGTCAATAAATACCTGTCTAACAGCCTCCTTATGGATGATATAATCTGTTGCGTACTTGGGCAACAGATAAGGTGTCTTTGACCCACCAAACATTCTCAGATACATTCCGTTTTCTGTCAAGAAAAAATCACCGTATTCATCTATTACCTGCATGGCTTCTTCAGACATGCAGTCACATTCCTTTTGGAAGACAAGAGTGTGCAGAGGCATGATAAAATGCTCACAGATTTCTCGGTAGTAACTATGGTATTGATGAGCCCCCAGTGTCTTAAATGCTGCATATACGGGCATTCTGTTCCTGTCCCAAACACATTTGAGCCCAGGGAAGGGCTGGTGGCATATTATGCAGTCAATTAGGATCGAGCTCATATAAAACTCAGATTTTTTCTGTTGTACTCCTCCTTTTGCTGCAGCTATACAGGAAGACAGACTACTAGATACCAGGCCGGACCAATTGAATATGGTCCCTTCAGTGGCCACATAGAACATCAGGGGTATCCATTCGAATTTGAATAATCTACCATTGGCCCTCCCGAAGATCCTATTCAACATTAGAGCTATGAATCTGTACGGGGGTCTAAGGGTGGCTGTGTCATAATCTTCAGTAGCTCTATGTCTATAGAGCTTCCCTGGTAATAGCATCTTTCTCATGGTTTCTATCAAATCCATCCTGAGATTGTCCAACCACTCATTGGAAAAGAAAACTTGAGGTTCAGGAAAGTGGTAGGCTAAGGCTACATATCCAGCGCTAAAGGAAGCATAGCCCTGACCTTCAACATTACAGATAAGCATTGAACCATGGTTTGTGTGTGGAAGGATCCACCTCATCAACTCAGCACATGGAAACATTTCTGGCCTGGTGGCAACCTTCATGATTGCAGATTTTTCTATGTTTGCATAGATGTGTTCCTCCTTTAGGCCCATATCGGGGACTTCCCTACGGGAAATCATCCTATGTATGTCTCCCCACTTATACTCAGGGTCCACCCCTGTGACACACTATGTATCCTCATATATGTACTCAGTTGGTAGGTCGGCCTCTATTGCTGTTTGCTCTTCTACCACAGGGGCCTTCTTTTTCTGTCTCCTGGACATCTTGAAATCTTCCTGCAATGTAAAACATCATGATATTAAGCAATTCAAATTTGAAAATATTAAGAAGCAGTTTATTCTTTCTCGATTTGTCTATGTGGCTATAATGATATCAGACATAGGTTCTTTACATTGAAGGATTTGAACTAGTCATGCAATCTTTTGAGCTGTGCTATTGTCTTATATCGGTGTGTAAGTAAGAAAGCAACACATATGTACGCACAACTTGACCATCTGAACTATCAGCACAAACTCAAATGATTTCTGCAATATAACGAGCCATAAATGCTAAAGGATTTACTTCATCAAACGGTCTGCCATCAAGACTAATCAATATGCCAATTTATAACAATGATGGTAAGTAATGTGAGTGCAAAATCAACACGACTATCCTGTAAAATTAAACAAGCTTTAGCAAGGATAAGAATAGAAAATCCTATGCCGCTTACGGACATGACAATTACATTGGTGCGGTCATGAAATACGGGCACCCATGACAACCATTCGCGCAGGGGAAACCAATCAGTGCCATTACTCATTATACCCCCAAAGCTTCGAATAATAACTGCGGCACAGCCCTAGGGCTTCACGGTGGCCGACGATGGTAAATGCGCAGCGCGGAGGCTAAGATTAGGGCTCGAGGAACAGGGAATCGAACAGCAGGGTGTCTATCATGGAAAAAACGGCGAAAATCCTATCCAAATTTTTTCAAGGACCTCATCATAACAAGAAATAACCAGGTGCAGGCGGCATAACGGCCGCCTGCACCGTGTCTTCCTCTATCGCTAGGGATGAACTAAACAGAGGAGGTAGATGAAAACGCGGGCCTTATAAAAGGAAAAAAACCAATCCCTCTAACCGCACAAGTTATCCACCCCAAAAAGATAAAACGCGGGCACAACTACTGGGAAAATGAGACCGACAACCCTAGCCGTGGGTAAAAAACCCCGTTTGTGAGAAAAACGGAACTACAGGCCGTAAACACAGTCACCCCCACCAAAACCAAAACTGTCCAGCTCGAAACCTGAAAAACACTAGGAAAGGGAATACGATCCTACCTGGCAGGGATGCGCGGCTGCTGTGGCGACAACGAAGAAGCTCTCAATCAACAGCTGGATGAAGGTATGAGAATGGGGTTCCACCAAATTCGCGATAAAAACCCAACACGCGCCTCCCCGTATATATAAAACCTCACACGTGCGACCAGTCACATCCGTCGGAGCGATCACGTAAGTTAGTCGGGCGACTAAAACTCCCCCTCTCCGCAACGGCGGGCCATGCTCACTACTCTATCACCTGCAACGCACAACATAAGTCATGCGATCGAGAAACATGGTCGGGCAGTAGCAGATTCATTTGTCGAACGACCAGGAGTTCGGTGACTCCCGCAACGGCGGATGCAACGGAGAAGTCAACACTTTCCAAGGCTCCGATACACATAGTCGGCAGTAAACAACATCTCCGGACTTCCCATTGATCCGCAACGGCGGTGAGCATGGAGTTCATCTCCTTCTGACGTGAAATGAAGACAACGCCCACAACAGCCACAAAGTTTTACCACCCGAAACGGCAATACAAAAAGATTAACTCCCGCAACAATCGGTGCACAAACACGACAACCAAGATTCGAAGAAGGGCCGCAACGGCGGGGTGGAACAAAAAATCAAGTTTCGAAAGCCACCCGCAATGGCGGGGCGGAAAAGAAAAAGACGAGCTGAAGAACACCCGCAACGGCGGCCCGAACACAGGTTAGGAGGATCCGAAACACACCCGCGACGGCGGGCTTGTCAACAAACTAACTCCCTCTACAAGAAGGCTTTAAAAGGAAAGCTTTAAAAGAGTTTTGCAAAACGGCAAGGGACTCAATTAAGATGAAATTTAAGGCACAAAAACGATGAGAAACCAGTCGATCGATAGCACTCAAATTTCATGAAGGCGCTTCAACATCCATAAGTTAAAATCAACGGGATGAAACCAAGAAAAGGACTAAACTAATCCAAAGTAAAGGAGGGTCCAAATTTTTTTAGAAATTTGGGAAAATTGTTGTAGCTGCAACAATTGGCGACTACCTCGTGAACCCTAGATCTCTGGATTAACTTCCTTTCTAGGCTTGAAACTGCATGAATTAAAACTGAAATCCTCTAGCCACCTACATTCCTAAGCCAATATGATTATGCATTGAACTCATTATAATAAGCCTCTCTATTCGGGAAGGGGTAACACCAGTAGTGTTTCAAGTTTGAATAACTCTTTGGAGGCCAAAATAAATGGAGTTCATTTTACCTGCCCTTTGGGGTTTACAGCTTTGACACCACAGGATTTTGACAGAAAGTGAATAGTATTATCCTTTTGTTCCTCATTCCCATGCCATTTTGCACTTTTGTGCTTTCTGAACTTTAGTTCTTCGATATGAGTCCTCCTGCTGGCCTTTCTTACTGAATTTTTTTAATTCAGGATCCTCTATCCCATAGTGTCCTTTTGTGTGAATGATATATTTTTATTTCAATTCACGGACGGAGAGGATCTTGTGGCCATTTGTTACTTTATGCTTTGAGATTTATGCTTTTTGGAGCTTTGCTCTGATTATGCTTTGTTCCTTTGGAGGAAGTGACTCGTAAGAGCTTTTGGCCCTTCTCTTAATTCATAGCATGGGATCATTTATATATGATAAACTCTGTCACTCTGTTTCCATCCCGCAGGTCTAGTGCTGTCACCCCCTTGGGTGTTTAAGATGTGAAGTGGATGGAGCCTCTAAATAGTACTTCAGACCCTTTTTACTTCTGAGTTATTTACAGGGATTAAGTAAGACTTCAAATGAGTGCACTGCCTGTTGGGAATACAGCTGCTAGAAGATTATTTGCACTTTAAAACACAGTCCTCTTGCTCAGGATTTTAGTTAATACAGACCTATGATGTTTCCATTGCATCCAAAAGTTTGCCTCTTATTCAAAAACAAAAGAAAACTAGCAAAACCGTGAGAAAATAACAGCATAACAATAAAGAAAGCATTAAAGTACTAAAACCAAGAAAGCATCTAGCATTAGGAAAACAAAGCAATTTATTTATGTACAAAAGAAAAACAGCAAAACAAAATTTCAAAAATTTGCCCATCCCAAAAATTTTCACATTTAAAGAACTAGGAATGGGAGGGATTTCAGACCTGAATTGTCTAACCATGGTCCAGCTGAGCAGTTATTGAGATGGAACCCATATCTAAAATTCTGCAATCATTTCTTTCAGCCTGAGGGAGTTGAAGGAGGTCAGACTGATTGTCCATCACAGGGTTGGCCCTTTTTGAGGAATGGTGTTCTAGCTTGAGCTCAGTAAGGTAGTTTCCCAAAACAGAATCAGCAGATTCATTTCCTTCCCCCAACTCAGTAACATTGTTTTTCATAAAAGGCTCTCTTAGAATCTTAATCAAGTTTGGGCTGCCCTTCTGGGGTAACCACAAATGAGACCAATCTGAAGCAAAGTACCCATTTAGTCTCGCTGTCCAATCTCTGTTTAGAATCATCCCATAACCATCAGGAATGTCTGCTACTATGATGTCAATGTAATGGCATATCCTTTTGTTTGCAGACAATTGAATCATCACATTCTCCATTTCTCCTACTACCTTGACACTGGTCTTGTCAAGTTGTGTGACATCCCAAAGAGTAGGCTTTATCTGACCATTGAGTTTTTTGCAAACTACCAGAGGCATAAGATTCATGGATGATCAAGAATCTACCAAACAATTATGGACATTATGATTTAGAATTTCAAGAGTCACAAGGAAAGGTGGAGCAGTGGTTCTCGTTGTCTTGATGAGCTCAATCTTTTCCTCTACTGGTTGGTTTGTTGTGGGCAACTCCTCCTTTAGCTTACCAGTTGTGCTTTCTTTGTCATCTTCTACCAGCTTGGTAAGTCTAATGGGTAGCTCTGCTTCCTGTTTGCCTCGAATATCTTTAGGTGAGTCATCTTTAGCCCTCATTTCAGCCTGTCCCTTTATCTCCTCTTGTAAATCCTGAACCCTTGACATTATTGCATTGTTCTCAATGGCCATGTTCTCATTCTTTGTGGTTGTGAGTGTATGCTGAGGTTGGGGAGCAGTTTCTTCAATGCTAAACAGTGAAACTCCATTCCATGAAAACATAGTATCATCCTCTTTCTTTTCTATGGTCTGTTTCCTCTTTTCTTCATCACCACTGTGCCTAGTCAATTCTGGATCCAACAATTTATTCATCACCCGTGTCATCGAATGTATCCATTGAGGACATCTCTTCTCCGAGTGGGGTTGTTGATGAAAGGTACATAAATTATCTCCTCCTATTTCTGTTATGTTTATTGATGCCACGTTTGGTGGGGGGACCTGCCATTGATTATTATCTTCTTTTCTGGGATGGGGAGGCTTATTGGTTATTTGAACATCCCTTTCCTTTTCCAACTCTATAACTCGGTTGGACAGCTTCTGAAGCACTTTCATCATCTCATGATAATCATATGGCTGATCTTCTCTAGGTTTGGACAACAATGAGCTTCTTTTTACGATGGTTTTCCTTTCAACTGAGTCAGGATAGTCCTCTATACTCTCACTTTCAGCCTCTACTCTTTCAGCCTCTTGATAAGTTTCCACCAATGTAGGCTTGAATTTCATCTTGGAAAACATAGCCAGCTCAGGTCCTAGGGCTGAGGTATAATACTCACTTAAGACTTTATCTGAGGGTCTGTCCACACCAGAAAAAAAATTTAGGTACAGTGAAAATCTCTGCGTGAAACTTCGTACCTTTTCATTCTTCTCTTTTCTCAACAAACCAAGCCCTTTCATCAACAACGCGTGAGTATTCTGGGTTGTGTATTTATTTCTAAAAATTCTTTCAAAAGTATCCCAATCAGGAATGGAATTCACAAGTAGTCCAAAATACCAGGAGGCTGCTGATCCTTTGAGAGTATGAGGAAAAAGCCTGCACACTACGTCTTCATGCTCTTCAGCCCTTAGCCCTTCTAGTGCCAGGTAAAATCTTTGAAGGTGGTCATCTACAGCAATGTTGTCCGCAGGGTCAAACTTAGGTAAAAGCTTGTCGAAGGCTTGAGGCAAATTGTGTAAAGGAGGATTCAAGTTTAGAGGCGACCTAGCTCTCCAAGCTGGAAAGGGGTTGGGTTGATTACCAGCCATGAGCACGAGCAACAAAAACCACTAGGAAAACAGGGTTTCAAAGACAGGAAACCTCAAACTTGAGTGAGATTGAAAGCTTCAAAACAAACTCTGCTGTTAGGGTAGTCTCGGGAAATTTAGTTCCACGACCAACCTTTTCTGGTGGCCCTCCTTCTAGCGCCAAAACTATTGAGGCCTGGAAATTCACAGGCGGCAACAGTAAGGGATTCTCCCCAATCAGCGTTCCCAAATTTCCCACTGACTATTTGGTATAGGGAATCCGTTCGGTTTACGGTCCGGCTACCGTAGGTCAAAGTAACAACAAGGGTTTACCGGTTGCGGCCCGGTCCACCGGAATCTGTATTTTGACTTATTATATGCAATGCATATGCCTATCTTAACCATGCAGGGTGATAAAGATGCAAGGAACGACACAATGTGCTGTGCAGGTTCTTACCTCTCGTCTTATGCTCACCAACATCTAAACCACATATGCAACTATGAAATGAGATGACTAACTATCTATCCCCGAGGAGCCAGAATATGATTATTTGTGAGTAATGTACTACTTTCATGTATAATAAACAAAATTACAGATAGCTGTTATTTACGTTTACAACACATGAGTGAGAAAATATTCTAACAACCAGATAGCCAATTGTTATATACAAACACATGCATTCCTCTAAGTGAAATTTCCATAAATAAAATCAGAAATCATTCAACAAGACAAAGGTCATAAAGTTAGAACAATCTCCCGATTCACAGACATAAGCTGAAAAACAAAGTAATTCATCTTTCCGCCATCCATGGTACAGCATTTGGAACACTTCACAGTTCTTTCTCCAACAGGCAAACCAACTCTTTATTGCAAAATGAAGTAGTTCTTCTTACAATAAGTCCTCCAGTATAACTGGGAAAAAGCCCTTTCTTTGTCTACCTTCCCTAGTTTTATACAAAAAGCAAAATTGGTTGGGTTGCCCAAAGTGACCTTTGGGCTCCCCAACGTTTCAATTTCCTACAACCTTTTACAAATTATTTAAATATACAAAGTTTGACCGGTCCTTCTCATGAGGAGGGTGCCGCTTGGTCTTCCAAGAACTTTCTCCATGCTGCTGCTTCAGCAGCGAGACTCTCAAACGAGCTAGGTTCCAGAAACTGAATGTTCAGCTTGAATTTGTCAGCTTGCTTCCGAATGGCCTCAATTCTTGCCGGGTTCAACCGTACCTGTTCCTCCAAGAGCTGTACACTAATGGCCGAGTGGCCTATTTCATTTCTGAGGATTTGTTCATCAATAGCACTGATGCATTGCACTTTGGCTTCCTCATCTTGTTGCCTTTTCTGCAACATTTCTGCGAATGCATCATGAGTTGGGAACTCTTGTAATCTCTTCCCAGCTTCTGCCTAACAACGATTGTAGGCGACCAGGGATCTTCTAAAGAATTCGGAGCATGCTCCCTTTGTTTTCTTGACATTCTACTGAAAATCTTCTACAGTGTTGACGGCAAATTCTATCAGGTCATGGTCCCGTTTCAAAGCTTGTTTATCTTTGACTACTAGCTCAGCTGGGACTTCTTTGTCATCCTCCATCCGGGTTATCCTTGAAGTCAGTACTTCAAGTATGTCTTGCGACCTGTCCACAAAATAAGAAGCTGTGTCTAAAATTTCGTCCAGTCTGCCGTCAATCTGGAGGACCTGACATCTTTCCTCCTCTAGAGCATTCTGCAGGTGCAGCACCTTAGCTTTCTGAGCCAAGATGTGATCTTTAACTGGCTGCAGATTTACCTGATGTGCCTTTGCTTCTTCCAGTTGCTTTTCCAGCTCCTTAATGCTCAAGCTATTGGATTCATATATGATCTTTTGTTGCTCCATCAGGTCTTCCATCTTTACCCTCAGCTGCTCCTTTTCATCCTTTAAAACTTGAATCTCCTGCTGGGCTTTTCCCAGGGATTCCTGTGTTGTTTCTTTCACCTGTACTTCTTGTTGAATGGCATGGATTTCGCTCTTCGTGGCTTCCATTTCTTTAAGCACATGCTCATACTTTCTTTTCAGCCTATTTCCATCTTCTCTTTCCTTCCTGAGGGTGTCCTTCAGCTGAGCGGAGTTTTTCTTGGTTGAGTCTATCTCCTTCATCATTCGATCTACATTGTCCTCCGTAGCGTCTATTGCTACCCTGCCAGCCCTTATGACAAACTTTGGATCTTTATCCGTCCCGACCATCATAGCTTTATCAGTTATCATTGTGCTGGTCATTCCTTCAGCCTCTATCTTTTGCTCAGTTCTCCTCATAATCCTTTTGGTAGCCCTATCATAGTATATTGTGCTAAAATTAGGGACTTCTTCCCCCTTTTTGTGTGCAAAGGGCACTAACTGAAGCGTGGGATTTGTAGGAGTGATAGTAGTGAGCACTTGCATGGTCTGCACCTCAGGTTTTTCTTCACCCTAACTTTCTTCTGGTGGTATTTCAGAGGCTGATTGTTGTATCAATTCTGTCTTCTCAGCTTCCTGTTTGCGAAGCTCTTCATTCAGCCTTCTCTGGGCTACCTCAGCTGCTTGCTTAGCAGTCTCCTCGGCTTCTCTAGCTGTTTCTTTTGCTCTTTCAGCTGCATGTTGGGCAGCTTTCCTCTTTTCCTCTTCTCCTTTCTGGAGCCATTCCGCAGCCTCCTCTTCTAGCTTTTGGGCCTCTTCTCTTATTCTTCGGGATGTTTCCTCAGCCTTAGCCTGCTCAGCCTTCTCTTGTTCAGATCCTTCCCCACCCTTGGTGGAGTGCTTCGGTTTGAACCTCTTACTGAGTGCTGTCATGTTCGGGGCTCTTCTGAACACGGATTCATCCTTGTCGAAATGATGGGTGTACTCATAAAACACCTTGTGCTTTCTGCAATGCTCAGCCATTCTTTCATGAGTGTCATTTCTCTTGAAGGTCATCTCCCCAAAATGGAACTTTTCTAGTTCCTCTATAAATTCAGGAGCTTGTTTTACATTGGCAAAACTATGGCTGCCTAACTTAAATGGTAAGGGAGGATAGATAGCCTTCTTCTTTGAAAATAAGAAATGACCAACTCCGTCAATAAATACCTGTCTAAAAGCCTCCTTATGGATGATATAATCTGTTGCGTACTTGGGCAACAGATAAGGTGTCTTTGACCCACCAAACATTCTCAGATACATTCTGTTTTTAGTCAAGAAAAAATCACCGTATTCATCTATTACCTGCATGGCTTCTTCAGACATGCAGTCACATTCCTTTTGGAAGACAAGAGTGTGCAGAGGCATGATAAAATGCTCACAGATTTCTCGGTAGTAACTATGGTATTGATGAGCCCCCAGTGGCTTAAAGGCTGCATATACGGGCATTCTGTTCCTATCCCAAACACATTTGAGCCCAGGGAAGGGCTGGTGGCATATTATGCAGTCAATTAGGATCGAGCTCATATAAAACTTGGATTTTTTCTATCGTACTCCTCCTTTTGCTGCAGCTATACAGGAAGACAGACTACTAGATACCAGGCCGGACCAGTTGAATATGGTCCCTTCAGTGGCCACATAGAACATTAGGGGTATCCATTCGAATTTGAATAATCTACCATTGGCCCTCCTGAAGATCCTATTCAACATTAGAGCTATGAATCTGTACGGGGGTCTAGGGTGGCTGTGTCATCATCTTCAGTAGCTCTATGTCTATAGAGCTTCCCCCGTAATAGCATCTTTCTCATGGTTTCTATCAAATCCATCCTGAGATTGTCCAACCACTCATTGGACAAGAAAACTTGAGGTTCAGGCAAGTGGTAGGCTAAGGATACATATCCAGGGCTAAAGGAAGCATAGCCCTGACCTTCAACATTACAGATAAGCATTGAACCATGGTTTGTGTGTGGAAGGATTCACCTCATCAACTCAGCACATGGAAACATTTCTAGCCTGGTGGCAACCTTCATGATTGCATATTTTTCTATGTTTACGTAGATGTGTTCCTCCTCCAGGCCCATATCGGGGACTTCCCTACGGGAAATCATCCTGTGTATGTCTCCCCACTTATACTCAGGGTCCACCCCTGTGACACACTGTGTATCCTCATATATGTACTCAGTTGGTAGGTCGACCTCTATTGCTGTTTGCTCTTCTACCACAGGGGCCTTCTTTTTCTGTCTCCTGGAAATCTTGAAATCTTCCTGCAATGTAAAACATCATGATATTAAGCAATTCAAATTTGAAAATATTAAGAATCAGTTTATTCTTTCCCCATTTGTCTATGTGGCTATAATGATATCAGACATAGGTTCTTTACATTGAAGGATTTGAACTAGTCATGCAATCTTTTGAGCTGTGCTATTGTCTTATATCGGTGTGTAAGTAAGAAAGCAACACATATGTACGCACAACTTGACCATCTGAACTATCAGCACAAACTCAAATCATTTCTGCAATATAACGAGCCATAAATGCTAAAGGATTTACTTCATCAAACGGGCTGCCATCAAGACTAATCAATATGCCAATTTATAACAATGACGGTAAGTAATGTGAGTGCAAAATCAACACGACTATCCTGTAAACTTAAACAAGCTTTAGCAAGGATAAGAATAGCAAAGCCTATGCTGCTTGCGGACATGACAATTATATTGGTGCGGTCATGAATTACGGGCACCCATGACAACCATTCGTGCAGGGGAAACCAATCAGCGCCATTACTCATTATACCCCCAAAGCTTCGAATAATAACTGCGGCACGGCCCTAGCGATTCACGGTGGCCGACGATGGTAAATGCGCAGCACGGAGGCGAAGATTAGGGCTCAAGGAACAGGGAATCGAACAGCCGGGTGTCTATCATGGAAAAAACGGCGAAAATCCTATCCAAATTTTTTCAAGGACCTCATCATAACAAGAAATAACCAGGTGCAGGCGGCATAACGGCTGCCTGCACCGTGTCTTCCTCTATCGCTAGGGATGAACTAAACAGAGGAGGTAGATGAAAATGTGGGCCTTATAAAAGGAAAAAAACCAATCCCTATAACCGCACAAGTTATCCACCCCAAAAAGATAAAACGCGGGCGCAACTACTGGGAAAACGAGACCAAAAACTCTAGCCGTGGGTAAAAAACCCTGTTTGTGAGCAAAACAGAACTACAGGCCGTAAACACAGTCACCCCCACCAAAACCAAAACTGTCCAGCTCGAAACCTGAAAAACACTAGGAAAGGGAATACGATCCTACCTGGCAGGGATGCGCGGTTGCTGTGGAGACAACGAAGAAGCTCTCAATCGACAGCTGGATGAAGGTACGAGCACGGGGTGCCACCAAATTCGCGAGCTCGACAGCGTTGACAGCTCGGGCGCAACAAATAACGATAAAAACCCAAAACGCGCCTCCCCGTATATATAAAACCTCACACGTGCGACCAGTCAACTCCGTCGGAGCGATCACGTAAGTCAGTCGGGCGACTAAAACTCCCCCTGTCCGCAACGGTAGACCATGCTCACTACTCCATCACCCACAACGCACAACATAAGTCATGCGATCGAGAAACATGGTCGGGCAGCAGCAGATTCATTTGTCGGACGACCAGGAGTTTGGCGACTCCCGCAACGGCGGATGCAACGGGGAAGTCAACACTCTCCAAGGCTCCGATACACATAGTCGGCAGTAAACAACATCTCTGGACTTCCCATTGATCCGCAACGGCGGCGAGGGTGGAGTTCATCTCCTTCCGACATGAAATGAAGACAACACCCGCAACAGCCACAAAGTTTTACCACCCGCAACGGCAATACAAAAAGATTAACTCCGGCAACAATCGGTGCACAAACACAACAACCAAGATTCGAAGAAGGGCCGCAATGGCGGGGTGGAACAAAAAATCAACTTTCGAAAGCCACCCGCAACGGCAGCCCGACCACAGGTTAGGAGGATCCGAAACACACCCGCAACGGCGGGCTTGTCAACAAACTAACTCCCGCTACAAGAAGGCTTTAAAACGAAATCTTTAAAAGAGTTTTGCAAAACGGCAAGGGACTCAATTAAGATGAAATTTAAGGCACAAAAACGATGAGAAACCAGTCGATCGATAGCACTCAAATTTCATGAAGGCGCTTCAACATCCATAAGTTAAAATCAACAGGATGAAACCAAGAAAAGGACTGAACTAATCCAAAGTAAAGGAGGGTCCAAATTTTTTTAGAAATTTGGGAAAATTGTTGTAGCTGCAACACCTTCATAGCACAGAGCCAAGACCCCACTTTCCCCACAGACCATAATGAAATGGCCAAACTGAATCATGAGCCAATCCCTAAGTTTGGGGATGCCATGATTTCCAAGAACGATAAATGCACCAACTGGTAACCACTATGGAATTTCCAAACCCACTTTTCCATAGTTCAACGACGTCGCAAATATAATGGGTTTTATTCACCACGCTAATATCCTAAAACCCTGCTATGGTATGGTTATGCCATATGTTATGTTGCCACCCAAACGCTAACCTGCGATACCATGTTACAAAGTTTGCTTTATGATAGTATTACATTAATACTAATCCATAGGTTGCGCTAGTCCAAATTCATAGAACTATGTTAAGTATTTAGATAACGTTTAGACCATAGGATTAGAGCTTAGGCTTTAAGTCCCTTAGTAATAAGGTGTTTACACTTAGGAACCATGGCATACAAAGTATGCCATGATAACATCTCAGACTATAAAATCCAATGCTCTGCTCTTAAACCAATACAATAACATGTCAATAAAAAGAGATCAGTGTTTTTAATAGGTATAGTAAGAATATACTGAGTGTAAAATATATTAATGACATATAGACTAACTAATTGAAAACATAACGAATAATAATTAGTGTATAGGAAATTTAGCCATAGTAGCTACATTGACGATAACAACACTTACCAAATTATAAAACCAAGTCAACAAGCGGGATAACAACTAGCAGCGGGTCCTCTAGAATCAAGACAGTCAAACACACTTTACATCCGATCTCGTCGAAAATTCATGAACTATGTAAGTAAAAGAGAGAAGTGCCTTAGTTTGATTCAACTAAGTAATCCCGCGTAACCAAGTAATACCTTACCTCTCATATCGTCATGGGAGAACTAGTCCCACCACTCCACCACTTTATTCCCATCAACAAAGTTAAGTTATATTTTATTAAATAAACAAAGTACACATGTGCATGAGTAAAACAATTATCTATACAATTCATTAATTCACTGGCATTAATAACTAAGATGTACATACAATTTAAATAACAGAATTAAGACATAAGAAGTAAATGAACTAATTATCACTGAATGGATAAGAGATTAACAAGACAGTAAGGGCAATATCTGAAGAGACCAAAAGTATAAGTAGTGAATGTAATTCTACATGAGTAATAATGATCCCCTTTGGGTTATTTTCACTAGCCTATAATTTTTATTTTTATTTTCCATTTCTGGGGACATTATGTCACGTCCCCATGCCTCCGACCGGCAGAGAGGACGCGACTAAGAGCTTATTTAGGCCGGGCTAAACGCCCATGAACATGTACAGGCTTAAAAATTGCCTAGAACAGAATGCTTAACCATACAAATTTGAACATTTGTCTAAAACATGCACACAGGAATGTTTGTCATGCATAGTGTGTTTTAATTATCATACACAACAGAAACAATTGCATTCCTACAAGCATTCAGTTAACATACACAGCCTAATTAATTCATTTTGCACAGCGGAAACAACATGCATTTAAACAAGCATTCTTCAACATGTTCATTCCTTTTAATTAACAGTGAATATGGAATTGCAGAGGAAAAATGCACAAGATCACTTATCTTATGAACGCTTTGCTCCGCAACCAGCTACGTCGCTGCAACGTTCCACCCAACCATAGGCCAGCGTGCTCCTTAATCTCTCAGCAACGCTGCCACCCCCGAGCTGGGCATGATTCTCCAAGGAATAAGGGAACTAGCAGGCTTACACATAGCCAGGATACACAAAACACACAGCCAAGCCAACTCAGTTGGGTTTATCAGGCCATTAAGGAGCTGATGGAGGCAATTTGCTAAGCTGGTGAGCTCATTACAGAGCCAAGAACACCTACACCAAAACTAGTCTGACCTCTAAGACACCCACCCACACCCAACACAAGGAATCAGTCCCTTCTTTGCTACACAGTCCCTCAGGCCCTGCATTCCCTTCCAGTGCTATTCAGGGGTGATGGAGAAGAAGGCCAGCCCTCTAGCTCTGCCTGTGTGGTTTCTAGCACCAGGTTTATCAAGCAACTAAGCCAACACCCTTGCTCCCAATACAGTCCGGAGACCAACAATTGCACTCCGGCAATTAATTCAGCTCTCACAGCTTAAATAGGGAAAAACGAATTACACAGCCCCACACATAACAGCAAAAACAACTCACACATGAGGAAACACACACAGCCCTGAAGCTTATCATTGAACACAACTCACAGCAGGGAAAAATGTCCCAAATAGCCAGTGCGTGAGACCCAAAAGTCAGTGAGACAGCCAAAAGCGTGAATGGCCCTTCACAGCCATGGTAAAAACACATGAAACATCCAAAAACGTGAATGGAAAATGCACCAGAAGCTCCAAAAATGTTAGGAAGACAACCCAGGCCCTGGCATTACAAAAACGACCTCCAATCCATGGGAAAAATTAAGCCAGCAACCAAAAACGTGGAAGGAATCACCCAGGAAAAACTCCAGCTGCTCCCAAAACGTGAGAAAACTGAAAAATGTGAATGCCTAGTAGAATGGCATACGTTTTTGGGTATTTTTCTTGCCAAGGAAGTCAGAACACGATTTTCAAAAATGGGTCTCTGCCCAATTCGAATTTTGGTTGCCCATACTCTTCCCCTTCCATGCAATAACTAACTCAACCACATTCTGGCAGAATTAAATGATTGGAGAAAAAGACAAGAAAGGTAGTTGACAGCTTGGGTGGGTTTCCTCATAGACATTTGGCTTCTCCCCATTGGCTAAGGATTGACAAATTCCCAACCCCACATCCTTATCCTTGGAAAAATCATGCCCCATTCGATTTGGTTGCCGCGACCGTAGCTGGTTGTGCTCATTTTAATTAATTATAGATGCATATTTACATGATGCTGAAACTTAATATGTGCCACACGCCCCGATATTCAATCGGTGACGATTTAAATCCCAAAACATAGCATAGTCGATCAATGGCAGGGCCTTGGCCTTTAGCTCCACACCATGATCCTTTACAATATATACATCATATACATCTAATGTAACGGGGGCAAGACCGGGACGTGACACATTACAATAATATCCTGAATTTTGACCTAACACTCATGGGCATAAGCCCCATTTCTCATTATGTTGCTTTGATTTTTTAATTGGTATATTGGGTCTAAGACCCCACTTCACATAAACATTATGATTTTTTTTATATATTGGGCAATAGAGAATTATATATATATATGATTTCATGTTGGGCGTGGACCCTAAAGCACATAATTGATGAGATGTTTTGGGGTGAGAGAGGAGCTTTAGAGCACATGGGTATTTGATGTTGCGTTAAGTGAGAATCTCTGGAGCACACAATTATTTATATTTTTGTTCAGCAAGAAGCTCTAGAACACATGAGTTATGAGACATTTGTGTTGAACATGAAGCTCTAAAGCACATGAAAAGATAAAATTGGAAGTGTTGGGCATAAGCCCTTGAATCTTCCAAGTTGGCATTGAGCATAATCTCTGGAACATTAGATCCTTGGCCATTGTATCCCTAGGTGTATCCTACAAATACATCCTAGCATTAGTGTTGAGCGAGGAGCTCTAAAATTGCACTGAGTTTGTAACTCCTTGTTTTTTAGCATTGAACATGGGCTCTGGATAAGCACTAGGAGTTATTGAAAAGATTTAATATGTTGAGTAAAAACAACTCTGATAAAACATTGATCTCATCTTACTTATTTTTAAGTGATTAAATGAAATTTTGAATTTATATATCTCATCAAGTACCGAAGAACTACCATGTTATACGACGAAATCCAACATGCAAGGAGGTTTAGAGTTGCCTAACCTATTTGACCTAACCCCTACCTGAAGGCTTTATTAAAGAAAGTTACTAAGCTAAAAGAAAAGTTTGATATGCTTAGGGATCATGCTATATGATACCTAAGGATAAAATGTTAACAAGTGATATATATATATATATATATATATATATATATATATATATATATATATATATATATGTACAAATATTAAGAATAGTAATAATACTAATAGCTACAAGTAATAAAGAAATGATCCATATGTTATTATTATTACTAATGATAATTAAATATTAAAATTGCCTAAATTAAATAAAATGATTTATTTAAAGAAATAAAATGATTCTTGAGTTAAATGCCCCTTTGACTGAAATGTCTACCTATAAAAACCCAATTCAAACAGAGCCTTCGGGATCTTTTGGTTATTCCATAATTCTACCTGATTATTCCCAAGAGAGTTCTTGGAGAACATTCTTTCCTAAGAGGAAAAAGGAAACTAATACAGAACCTAATATCCCAGATAGGGAAGCCTTACCTTAGGATATCTAAGCTACTTGCATGTTGGAACCAGCTTGGGGGGTCTGGATTGAAACCAGGAATGGTTCTGGGTCGTGGTTGGGAGGAACGTGGTAGTTCCCAAGTTATTTGGTTATCTAAACAAAGGTCAGGTCTTTCTATGAATTTGTTAATGATGGGTATTTGAGTGTGCATGATTTTCAGCCATTGAAACATATTCATCTTACACATATGAGGTTGTTTATTTTTCCATTGTAAACCACACGGGTTTTCTTATTAAAAGAGGATATTGAATTCTGAATGGATATTTAGGATTTGTCTGCTATAAGCTAGGTTATATTTTCCACATTACTTATTTCTTCACTTAAAGGTTAAACTCATTGTTTCTTAGCAGATGTATTTCTTTTATAAAAGGTTAGGTTATCTTTTTCTATTCAACTAGGATATTCTAATATATTTTTTTCTTGATGGATTAAGCACCTTTAGTTTTATCTATAGGAGGGTTTGGTTTTTGTTCATTTCTACAATTTATTTCCTTTTCATTATTTTCAAGTTCCAAAAATAGGAATAATATATCAGATATTTTGTATCTACATCCTTTACACCCTAACTAAAGACACTTAATCAACCTAGAAATATTTAAAAACAAAATCTATATCTTATCTCTACTGGTAGATTTCATATTCCCACCAGGCTTGTATTATCTGTAATAAACCAAGCCACTATCTACAACTTTGATATAAATTAAATGCATAATATTATAACATAAATATATTGGCTAACACTTTAAATAAAATATCATAAAACATAACTATAAAAAAATCATTTCCATTTCATCGCAATAACATGGAATTCCAAGCTCACGAGACCTATAATGTTTGTAGGCATGCATGTATCATAAATTATAAACCATATTATATATCATTAACATAAGGAATAAAACATAAACTTAAATGAGAAAACACATTAACACATATTGTATCCATTAAGAAGGTAAAGGATCGAATCATTTTGGCATTCATGCAAAAACAAAACATCCACACACGCATCACTTAAAACCCACGCAGCCCAGGATTGAGTCTTGTGGGCTCATGGCTTACAAACCAAGGTTACATCAACACCACAACAGGCATCGAATCCTGTAGGGTTCGTTGCAATGATTATTTCCACGCTGTAATAACTTACAAGCATTCAACATAAATCTATGCTAAACAACAATATACAAGAAAGATTAACCATAAATCAAAATTGTTTCCCTCTCAACATTTATACACAGTTATATAAACCAAATATATACGTTGTTATCATATTCAAGGTTCATGACTGAGAGGCAAAAGGTAAATCCATTAACATATTCCATTTAAACAAATAACCATTGTCTACGCTATCATGGCTGGGACATCCATTTCGCATTGTTAAAACAAAGCTCACAGTCATCCCCAAGTTAATTCATAGACAAGTAAAAAAAACTGGTAAACACCATTAAACAACATTTCACCATTATTTTACATAGTCATGAATTGGCAAGAGTGCCATTTCCAGCAATGAAATGGATGTAAGCTAAACCCCATATTTTTAATACCAAAACCAAAATGTAAGTAGAAACAAAAAAATACACAGAGTCATAGCCTTGTCAAGCTAGTGATAGTATCCATGATGAAAACCCAGCTATGAATACCCACTATCATTTACAAATAAAAACTACACAGTCGCGATTCAAATAGAGGCACCATTTCAAGCAATGGTACAACCACCATAAATACGGAGTCTTCATTAACCAACAAAATCATGTGCTTAAAATACCAACCCAAAATTATTACATAGCATAGTCATGACAGTTATGGGCCGAAGGCCCCAAACTTAAACACCATAAAACCCCAATATTTCATACGCATCCCTGGATGCTTCTAAATACCAACAGACCTGTACACAGTCGAAACCCTTAACCAAAGCAAGTATTCTTTCAAAATTACAAACACTAAGCTCAAATCTCTATCAAACAACTCTATGTAGAGGTATCAGGTTCTAATCTTGTTGGTAGAGGGATTACATGTGAAGGGTAACTCATGGATGGCGTAGTAGACACCACGACCCGCGCAATGGGAACCCTATTTGTAATGTCCCAAAAAATTGAAAAAAAAACTATAGGCTAGTAAAAACTACCTAAATGGAGCATTATTTACTTACAGAATTCTATTGTACACTTTATGTATCTCTTTTTAGTCATAAGTTGTTCTTACGTTTTGTCATTTATATTTCAGTTGTTAGTTTTAATGTATTTTACTTATGATGTTGTCCTATTGTTTACTACTTAGTTTTATGTTTACAATTTTGTCGCTTATGTGTCGTCATTGGATTTATGTGCTTCGTCCTTTCTGCATTGTCACAATTGTTAATTATGGAGTCCTACCTTAACTTTGTTTGTGGAAACAAAGTGGGCAGAGTGACGGGACTTGTTCTCCCATGAAGGTTTGAGAGATAAAGTATTACTTTGTTATGTGGGCTTACTTAGTTCAATTGAACTAAGGCACCTCTTTTATTTACATGCAGTTCAGGCTTGTGATGGAAACTTGTTCAAAATGTACAGAAAGCTGTGACCTTAAAGATCATCATGTTGGTTGACTTTGGTTATCTTATTGACTCTGAATTATAACAGGTATAGCTACTATTCTTGTCAATTTAATTATTACTGCTAAAGCTCTTGTTCAGTAATTATATTTCCATCGAGTCTTTTAAATTCTTCATTTCATATCTTGGTATTAATTACGATTTATGTTTTAGTCTATTAATAATTATTAACTCCTCTTATATTTTCCATTTTGCAGGTTAGGTACGTGGCCTTCAAAACCCAGTCATTGATTTGTAAGGGATAAAGTAATTAACATGGCATATTCCATATGCCATGTTCGCTAAGCAAAAGCTTAGGACTTAATTGTATATTGTGAAGTTTATTTCTTAAGCCTAAGATTCATATGTTATTATGCCTTGAAAACTATGGTGGATTACATTATTTTAAATACATAAGTCTTCGTTGACTTAAGGCTAGTGTAGACCATAAATGGACTTTGTACTTAACCCTATCATTGTAATATAACAACCTTTCTTATAGTGTATTTGTAATGTTACAAGGTGTTATGAAATAGGGTGGTGAAACTATAACGTATGGTATAAACCATACGATAGCAGGGTTTAAGCCTTCATGTGGGAGGTGGTCATATGTTGTAATGCAACAAAACATAAACTATGGAGAGTGGGTTTTATATGGATTTAATGGTTTCGAGCTGGTGAATTCGATGCGTTTGGAGAAACGTGACAACCTTCCCTTCACCTTGGCTCATGATGGTTGTGTAATGTGTTGTCATTTGGGTTTTTGTTTTTGGCTCTGCAAAGGGGGAATTCCATGGAGGCAACATACAGACTGTGAGGTATTCCTTCGTTGGGTTTATACACTTGCACATTGGTTTGGTTTAATATTTGATAAAGTGGCCATACTTCTCATCCCTCGTTTTGCTTGTGTTTTGCAGGTGCCGAAGGGGAATGAGGGGCAGCATGGCTTTAACTTCCATGGGTTCCAAACGTTTTCAATCGTGGCCATGGTAAGCATGTGAGCAAGTTTTTTACTTCCTACCTTTTGGCCCTCTTGGGCAGACTATGCATATATTTGATTGGTTGGCATTTTATGCTCTCGATTTCGATGTGGGGTTTTAAATTTTGCCTTCGGGCATATGATTACAGACTTGGGTTTTTGAAAAAAGTTAAAAATACTTAGAACATGGAGTGAAATCGCACTCCCTTGGTTCTGTGTATAAATTTGGATTTGTAAATTTAAACAATGGTTTGAGCCTTTGAGCCATGGGATGCACCATTGCTTGCAACAATGGTGCCATAGTCCATTAGAATGCCCGAAAGACTTTGTTTTGCCTTTGGAAACGGCTGGGTCGATACTCTATGATTTTTCCCTATTGTGTAAGATATTTATACTCTGTGTATTTAATCATAAAGACTCATGTCATTTTTTCTTACTGTGTTTGTAAATGAATGTGCTAGGTTATGGTTTAATAGTTGGTTTTGACACAAGCATTCGCCTTCATTTGAGATATGTGTAGTATGTATATTTTAATGGATGTAATGAAAAAATCATGGGTGTTTTGAGAGGCAAAGCTGTGAATGGCTTGAGCCTACCCCATTGTGGCTGCAATAGCTCTATGATATTATTTCATTATTGTAGATAATTTTAATGAGTAGTGTAGGGGTGATTCGTTAGCAGAGTAACTCGTTCTAAGAATCATTGTGTGATTTAATTTGGCATGGCTATAACTTATGTCAGTGATGTGAATTTGCTGGTTTCGTAGAGGTCAGGGTTTAAAGACCCTCGATGGCATTTGTTGTTTTAGCCGGTAAATGGACTCTATGTATCTATATTAAAAATTGATCGAGGTTGTGATTGGTTTAGCGTCTTAGGACCTCGACGTTAACGTCTTCATTTTTTATTGAAATTGCATTGTATTTGGATGTATTTTAACAACCAAAACCCATATAAAATTTTATGTATAGAGTGTCCTATGTAAAAATGGTTATGGGATTTGGTTGTTGTTTTGTACATACAGTACTTATGGTATGTTTATTATGGCTTTGCCTTGGGTCTGGACATCCATGGAAATCGATGTCGTGACCTCTGTTGGGAAATAGGGTTTGAATGTAAGGTAATGAATGTATTTTAATAAATAAAAACAAACTCAGCTTGCATGCCCACAAGGTTCGATTCCTATTCTTGTTTGCAATACATGGATTTATAATATGATTTTGATGTTATTTTAATAGGATATGATTACTGTGTAAGATGTAGTATTTTAATTTGGTTATGGTAACGTTTGATGAGTTATGTAATTTTGTTTATGGTTATGTATAGATGGAAAATGGATAGAACTCTGCATTCTTTTGTATGAATTAAGAACAAATATTTGTAAAGGATCACATGGATGGTCACGATGCTTCCTTCGTTTATATAATTCTATCAGTGATAATTTAAATGCAAAGTTTCAATACTAGTATATTCTTATTATGGAAAACCTTGAAAGGTCTTAGATGAGTTATTTAATTTTAGAATTAAATGTATCGATAGTTTTCATAAATGTTTATACTTGATGGCCTTATCTGTATATATATATCCTTATCTATAAAGTAGTTATGTTTGTAAATAATACCCTAAGGTATCTATTTAGTATATTTTTTTCTTTAATCTTGCTCCTATGATTAAATATACTATAATCTGAACCTGTCTCTACTGAAAAATGTAATATGCCAGTAGATTTATAAAGAATAGATGAGCAATAAATAGCAGGTCTAGATTTACCTAGTTTACAGTAATAATTTTTGAATATTGAATGAATACAAAAACAAAATTTAGATATGCAATCCTAGCTATATACAACCCATGATAAAATTTACAACCCAAGGGAGTATTGAAGAGAATACAAACCCTAGCAGAGTCTAGATAGAAAATCAAATACATAGGGTTAGTAGATATATTGAAAACATTAATCTAACATACCCATCATTTAATCTAGAAGATAACATAGATAGTATAGAGTTAGATTTTAAGAAATGTAACCCTAGGATATATGGATAGAACCATCATTTCCAAGGTTAATAATAGATAAAGAGCATTTATATAAAGAATCCAGCATTTACCCTAAAAATGAACTTGACATACTAAGAACTCATACCTGTAATTTTTCTTCCTCAAGATCCTTTAATGGCTGAACCTGTAAACTTTTTAAATTATTAGCATTATCAATTTAAGACAGATTCTGACGTCTGATTTTGATGACCAAATCACTTGGGAACTACTATGTTCCTCCCAACCATGACCCGAAACCATTCCTGGTTCTAATACGAATTCCCGTGAGATGGAATCCAACATGAAAGTAGCTTATATCTTCTAAGGTAGGGTTTCATAACTTGTCTTCAATTCTAAATCAATCATCTTTTCCTTGCAGGAGAAAATTCTCCAAGAAAACACTTGAGAAAAAAAAAACAAGCAAAATAATAATTCTCCAATATAAAAATTAGAACCCCCAAGACTTTGCTTGGCTTCAGTTTTTACAGACAAACTTTTTAGTCAAAGGGACAGTTTAAATGAAGAAACCTTGGTTTCTTGATTTAACCCTTTTCAATTACTCGGGTAATTTTCAATTCTTAACGTAGGAAATTTTAACTAGTTCCTAGTTAAACTTTCATAGGTATTATACTATTTATTAATCCTTTAATAATAAATAATAATTGATGGAGCTTATCTTCTTCCTTTTATTTAATTATATATTTAATCATAAATAGTTATTTATACATACTATGTATAAAATACATATTATTATAAGACTTGTTAACATTTATCTCCGGGCATCATATACGATGATCCCTCGACTAAATGACACTTCTTCATTAAGGTCAAATATATAGGTGGCTTAAGTCTACTAGGCTAGGAAACTCTAAACATTATTACATGTTGGATTACCCTTGTATAACATGGTATATCTTCAATACTTTGATTACAATATAGAAATTCAAAATTTCATTTAATCACTTATAAATAAGTATGATGAGATCAATATTTTTCTCGAGTCGTTTTCACTCGGATGTTATTAAATTCTTTTCAGTAACCCCTAGTGCTTACCATATCCCATACTTAACACCTATAGCACAAATTTACAAACATAGTGCAATTCTAGAGCTTTTGCTCAACACTAAATGCTAAGATGTACTTGTACGATACACCTAGGGATACAATGGCCAAGGATCCGATGCTCTAGAGTTTATTCTCAACATCAACATGGAAGGTTCCAGGGATTATGCCAACACATCCAATTATCTTCTCATGTGTTCCAGAGCTTCTTGCTCAACACAAAGGTAAGTAGTCATGTGTTCCATATCATTTTGCTCAGCACAATTCATCAATCACTCAAGTGTTCCAGAGCTCCTCGCTCAACACAAAACATCTTGTCATTCATGTGCTTCAAGGTCCACTCCCAACTCAAACAAGCATATACATATATCATCAATAATTGGCTTATGCCCAATATATAAAACAAATCATCATGTTCATATGCAGTGGGGTCTTTGACCCAATATAAAATAAAACATCAAGATAATCATCATAATCAATAGACACATGCCTATAAGTGTTAGGTCCAAATTTTGGGATATTACATCCCTCCCTGCTTAGAAAAACACCATCCCTAGTGTTTTAGGGACTCAGAACGATATCATGAAATAAGGTGGGGTAAGCCTTTCTCATGGTGGCCTCATTCTCCAAACTAGATTCGTAAGCCTCAAAGTGCTTCCAATGCACTTTAAATTGGACCATGGTGCACTTCCAAATATGCACTTCTCTTTTGTCCAATATATGAGTAGGCTCAGGGAAAACTCCCCATCAAGTTCCACCTGTAATAGGGACCTATCAACAACATGTTTTGTATCATAAACATATTTCTTTAACAAAGACGCATGGAAAACATTGTGGACTCTTACATGCACGAGCAATGCTAGTTCATAAGGAATTGGCCCTTTCTTGGTCAATATTTCAAAAGGTCCACAAAATCTAGGTGCTAACTTACCGCACCTAGCCAATCTCAATGAGCTTCATTTGGCTTTTACTTTCAAGTAAACAAGATCACCTATTTGAAAATCCTTATCCTTTCTTTTATGATTCGTGTAACTTTTCTGGTGGTCTTGTTCTTCTTTAAGGTTCACCTAGACCTTGGTAACCAAATGTTCCAAGTCCATCAACAAATCAGACCCCATGATCCAGTCCATCAAGCTATCCCAAGTAACTGGTGTCCTATACTTCCATCCATAGAGTACTTCAATGGGACTCATCTTGGCGGCAGCCTGAGAAACATTGTTATACACAAACTCTGCGAGATGCAAGTAATCGTCTCACTTCGTGGGATTTTTCATGACATACATTAGAGGCATGTCCTCAAGAATTTGGTTTACTCTTTCAGTATTCCCATCTGTATATGGGTGATATGCAATACTAAAGTTCAACCACGTCTCCAATACAGAGAATAAATATCTCCAAAATGTGCTTGTGAACTTAACATCTCGATCCAATATAATTACCTTGGGTACCCCATGTAATCTAAATATTTCTTTCAAGAAGATATCAGCAGTGTTCACGGCCTTGTAGGTCGATTTCATAGGAATGAAGTGTGCTACCTTCAGCAACTTGTCGATGACCACAAAAATAGAATCATTTTTCTTCTTACTTTTTGGTAAACTGGTAATAAATTCCATACTAATAACTTTCCACTTCCATTCCAGAGTGGGTAATGACTACAGCAATCCCATGGGATGTTGATGCTCAGCCTTGACTAGATGGAAATCCTGACATTTCACAATAAACATTGCAGTGTTGGCCTTTAAAATAGGCCAGAAAAAGTGTCTCTTAACAATGGATATCATATTTTGATATCCTCGGTGCCTCGAGTATGTTTCCCTATGAAATCCTGTGAGGATTCTAGACCAAATTTCCCCTCCTTCTGGAACATACAAGAGATCCTTGGACCATAGCAGTTTGGATTTGTCTAAGTTGTATTCTTTTTGTTTTTGAAACAACCTATCCTTCTGGACTTTCTTGAGGATATCTACATAGAAGGGGTCAACTCTGTTGGTCGCTCTAATCTTCTCATGTAAATCTACATCGGTTTGACTCAAAGTCACCTCGTAAATCGTGTGAGTTCGTCGGATTAAAGAGTAGGCAACCTTATTCTCCTCGCCATTAATGTGCTTAAGCTCGAAATGGTACTCTCTTAGGAAATCCAACCATCTAGCTTCCCTCGCAATCAGATCCAGTTGATCAAAAAAATACTTCAGACTCATATTTTCTATCTTCAAAAGGAACTTCCTTCCCGTGAGGTAGTTCCTCCACATCCTCAAAGCATCAATGATGGCTGCTAACTCAAGATCATTTGTAGGGTAATTTTTCTCATGTTCTTTCAACTCTTGTGATTTGTAACATATCACATTATCATTCTGCAAGATGAATACTCCAAGTCCTTCCTTGCTTGCATCTATGCAAACAACGAAATCCCCATCGGGATCCACAAAGCACAACACCAATGTAGTCATCAAAAGATGCTTAAGATTTTGAACACTTTTTTGCACTTGTCAATCCATATGAACTTATTTGCTTTATTCTGCAAATAAGTCATGGGGAAAGCGATTCTCAAGAAGTTCTCAATGAACTTCCAATAATATCTAGCTAATCTCAAGAATGACCTACTGTTAGTGACACTAGCAGTGGTAGGCCAATACTTTATGGATTTAATATTTTTTGGGTCCATAGCTATCCCTGTCTCGAAGATAATGTGACCTAGATAATGTATCTATGGTTTGTAAAAATCGCATTTACTAAACTTAGTGTAAAGGTGGTGTTCTATTAACACTTGTAGTACTATAAGAAGGTGTTCTTTGTGTTCCTCTTTATTCTTGGAATAAAAGAGGATGTCGTCAATAAATAATAGGACAAAATTATCCAGATACCTACTAAATATGTTTTTCATCATACACATAAAGTTCATGGGTGCATTGGTTAACCCGAATGACATCACTACAAACTTGTAGTGCATGTACCTTGTACAAAATGTGGTTTTGTGAATATCTTCATTGCGAATCCCTACCTGATGGTATCTATATTGCAGGTCAATATTTGAAAATATTCTGACTCCTCCTACGTGATCAAACAAGTCATCAATCTGGGGGAGTGGGTAACAGTTCTCTATAGTCATTTTGTTCAATTGACGGTAATCAATGCACATCCGCATTGTACTGTATTTCTTCTTTATGAGCAATATCGATGTTCCCCAAGGGGACACACTAGGTCAGATATACCCATTTTCTATCAACTCCTGCAACTACAGTTTGAGTTCCACCAACTCATGTGCACTCATGCGGTAAGGGGCTTTGGAGGTCGAAACAGATATTGGGGTCAGTTTAATGGAGAATTCTAGGTCTTGTTTCGGAGGTAATCCAGGGATTTCCTTGGGAAACACATCCCCAAATTCTTCAAGAACGAGGAAGTATTATATGTGTTGTTCCCTATCATACTCCATGTCTCGGATGTTTACTGCAAACGACTTGTAGCCTTTCCTAATGCATTTCTTTTCTTGTAAGGAAGGTATTTGTCTTACATAAAATTTCTTTGGAATGCCTTGAACCTTCACTTGGTTCCCTGGGCTATCAGTACACAAGATAGACTTGTGTAAACAATTGAGCATGACATGGTGTTGTTCCATTCATTCCATGCCAATAAGTACATCGTATGATCCTAAAGGTAGGATGTTCAGGTTTACTTTCGTAAGAAAACCATTCAGGTTTACCTCACATTCTTTAACAATATCTGAAACTTTCCATTTCGTACTGGTGGCTAACTAAACCAGCCAAGGTTTATCATGCTTTAATTTTCCTAGTTTGGATATATGTTATACCCAAATCTTGTCACCACCATGTGATAATACCTTTTACTTACATGTTTTCCCTTAATCCCAGCACTTGGAGTGGAAACCCATGTTGTTTGTCAATCTTACATTAAAATACTCGGCACCGCACTTTCCCTGTTAACCATCAGTGGTACCTTGATTGCATCGCCTGTATCCTATTTTCCATAAGCAGTGCCACTGCCTGTGGCCTTTTGTCCATAAGCATTTCTTATCTAAACCGCTATTTCATAAGAGGAGAAAAGCGGTACCTTGGGTAAAATGGGAAAAAGAGAAGTTTCTCGAGGCTTCTAGATATTCATCCAGGGAGGGTCTCCATCCTTTGTCATTCACTCATTTGTTCTGGATTTGAACCATTCAAACCAGAGGAACAACTTCTATCTACGAAAGGTAAAATATTCCAGCTTACAATATATCAATAGTTTTAGGTGCAACATAGCTCATGCAAGCACCGAGATCAATATGTATTGAAATAGAAGTGTTCAAGATCTTAACTTCTATCTCCACCATTGTAGCTTGATGATCTTCCTATTGACCATCCAATGCTGCATATATCTGGTGTGTTCGAGCTATGTCCTTGACAGTTGGTTCTTCTTGTAAGTTGTGCAAGACCCCACCAATCTTGTTATTACAATATCAGGAAAAATGCGGCCCTCTTCATTTCCAGCACTTGATCTGTAGTGGGGTAGCATAGGCTCCACTTGCTATTGGTTTTTTAACATTAGTAGCTGGTACATAAGGATTCATACCAAGTTTATTAAAGTTCCTGTTTTCTTGAAATTTGTTGTTCTACTTCTATATGGTTGTGGGTTGGACCTAGGTTTGCGGTTATTAGATAATTTCTTAGACTTTCCTCGGTTTCAGTTCATGTTCTCCTGCCTCAACTATCCATGCTCATAACAGAGCCTAGATTTGTGTAGCGTGGTATCTAACGTAGGCATGTCAAATCCAATCCTTTCCTAGCATCTGGGAGGAAGACATCCTAGGAATTGTTGTATCTTTACCTTTTCTTCCTTGATGTATGGTACATAATCCAATAGATCTAGAAATTTGTTAATAAATGTATCCATATTCAAGGATCCCATGCGTAGTTCGTGAAAATCTTTTAATTTTTGGTCAAAGAATATTTCTTGCATATATGTTTCTTGTAAAAAATTTTGGAAGGTATCCCAACATATTTCCCACGGCTCATCCTTCTTGGTGTGTTTTAAATCTCTCCACCATTTTGCTACTTTTCCATTCAAGTTATAGATGGCAAGTCGAGCCTTCATCTCACTTGAATAGATATGAACCTTAAAGTACTTACTCATGCCCAATAGCCACTCTTCATCCTTTTCCCCCATGTTTACTTCACCTTCATAGGTCAGGGCTCTTATTTTTTAGAACTCCCCCTGAAGAGTGTCATTACTCTTTTGCTTCTTTCTCTCTGGAGAAAGTGAGTCACCACTAGAACGATTTTGATGCTCTTCTTTAGTTTCTTCAGGGGTACATTCTTTTTCCTCTTTTCTTGGGCTTCTGGCCCATTTGGGTAAGGTTCTCTTTTGGAACTATTTCTGGATAGAGTAGGTTTACCTTTCAGGCTTCCTCCCATCATATTTGTTTGTAAAGCTTCATTTATAGCTTGTTGTTCCTTCCTTTCGTTCAGGCTCTCTTCTATGAAACTTTTCAATTCAGCTTGAATAATATGTAATTTTTTTCAAAACATCAAATTTTATCTCTACCACTAGCTCCACTTCCAGAGTGGGGGTGGTCATCTTCCCTTTACAACTATTTTCTTCCTCAGTATTCATAAACTGATCAGTGCTGTAAACATTTCCTGTGAACACAAAAAAAAAATAATGACAGAAATTTTTTTGTTAGTAACATAATTAAATTAACATAATTTACTTGCTCTGTGTGAATGCTTGGTAGGCCCATAAGTCTCTCGGTATTCAAATTGGGCTCTGTTACCACTTGTAATGTTCCCAAAAATTGAAAAAAAAAAATTATAGGCTAGCAAAAACTACCAAGATGGAACGTTATTTACTTACGGAATTCTATCGAACAATTTATGTATCTTTGTTTAGTTGTAAGCTTTTGTTACCTTCTATCATTTATATTTCAGTGATTAATTTGAATGTATTTTACTTATGATGTTGTATTATTTTTTAGTAATTAGTATTATGTTTACACTTTTGTCGCTTATGTGTCGTCATTGGATTTATGTGCTTCATCCTTTGTGCATTGTCGCGCTTGTTAGTTATGGAGTCCTAACTTAACTTTGTTTGTGGAAACAAAGTGGGCAGAGTGGAGAGACTTGTTCTCTCATGATGGTTTGAGAGGTGAAGTATTACTTTCTTACATTGGCTTACTTAGTTCAATCAAACTAAAGCACCTATTTTATTTACATGCAGTTCAAGCTTGTGATGGAAACTTGTTCAAAGCATACGAAAAGTTGTGACCTTAAAGATCATATTGTTGCTTGACTTTGGTTATCTTATTGAATCCGAATTATAACAAGTATAGCTACTATTATTGTCAATTTAATTATCATTGTTGAAGCTCTTATTCAGTAATTATACTTTCATCAGGTATTTTAAATTATTCATTTCATATCGTGGTATTAATTACGATTTATGTTTTAGTCTATTAATAATTATTAGCTCCTCTTATATTTTCCATTTTGTAAGTTAGATACGTGGCCTTCAAAACCTACCCATTGATTTGTAAGGGCTAAAGTAATTAATATGGCATATTCAATATGCCATGATCGCTAAGAAAAAGCTTAGGACTTAATTGTATGTTGTGAAGTTTATTTATTAAGCTTAATATTCATATGTTATTATGCCTTGAACCCTTTGGTGGATTACATTATTTTAAATACATAAGTCTTGGTTGAATTAAGGCTAGTGCAGACCATAAATGGACTTTGTACTTAACCCTGTCATTGTAATATAATAATCTTGCTTATAGTGTATTAGTAATGTTACAAGGTGTTATGAAATAGGGTGGCGAAACTATAACGTCTGGTATAAACCATATGATAGTAGGGTTTAAGCCTTCATGTGGGAAGGCATCATACGTTGTAATGCAATGAAACATAAACTATGGAGAGAGGGTTTTTATATGCATTTAATGGTTTCCAGCTGGTGGATTCAATGCGTTTGGAGAAACATGACATCCTTCCCTTAGTCTTGGCTCACGATGGTTGTGGAATGTGTTTTCATTTGGGGTTTTTGCGTTTGGATCTGTGAAGGGGGAAATCCATGGAGGCGACCTCCATACTATGAGGTATGCCTTCATTGGGTTTATATGGCTGCACATTGGTTTAGTTTAATGTTTGATAACTTGGCCATGCTTCTCATCCCTCGTTTTGCTTGTGTTTTGAAGGTGCTAAAAGGGAATGAGGGGCAACGTTCCTTTAACTTATGTGGTCTCCAAACATTTGAAATCATGGACACGATAAACCTGTGAGCAATTTTTTTACTTGATACCTTTCAACCCTCTTAGGCACATTGCGCATAGATTTGCTTGGTTGGGGTTTTATGATGTGGATTTCGATGTGGTGTTTTAAATTTCTCCTTCGAGTATATAATTACAGACTTGGGTTTTTGAAGAAATTTAAAAAGGCTTCGGTCATGGAGTGAAATCGCACTCCATGACAATGGTTTGTAAATTTAAAAAATGGTTTGAGCCTTTGAGCCATGGCCTGCACCATTGCCTGCAATGGTGCCATAGCACATTGGCATGCCTGTAAGACTTTGTTTTGGATTTGGAAACAACTGGGTGGATAATCTGTGATTTTTCCCTGCTATGTAAGATATTTTCACTCTACGTATTTAATAAAAGACTCATGTTGTTTTTGCTTGTTGTGTTTGTAAATGAATGTGCTTAGTTATGGTTTAATAGTTGGTTTTGACACAGGCATTCGCCTTCATTTGAGATTTGTGTAGTGTGTATATTTTAATGGTTGTAACGAGAACAGTGTGAGTGGTTTGAGAGATGAATCCGTGAATAGCTTGATCCTACCCCATCGTGGCTATGATAGCTCTGTGTTATTATTTCATTGTTGTGGATAATTTTAATGAGTAGTGTAGGGGTGATTCCTTAGCAAAGTATCTAGTTCTAAGGGCCTTTAATTTGGCATGGCCATAACTTATGTGAGTTCTTTTCATTCGTTGGTTTCGTAGAGGCCAGCGTTTAAAGACCCTTGATGGTGTTTGTTGTTTTAGCTGGTAAATGGACTCTGTGCATCTATATTAAAACTCAGCCATGGTCGTGATTGGTTTAGGGTATTAGGAACTCGACGTTAACATCTACATTTGTTATTTATATTGCATTATATTTTGATGTATTTTAACAACCACAACCCACATACGATTTGATGTATTTTAACAACCACAACCCACATATGATTTGATGTATAGCATGGCTTGTGTACTAAATGGTTATGGGATTTGGTTGTTGTTTTGTGCATACAAAACTTATGGTCTATTTATTATGGCTTTTCCTTGGGTTTGGACATCCATGGGAATCAATGTCGTGACCTCTGTTGGAAAACAGGGTTTTAATGTAAGTCAATGAATGTATTTTAGTAAATAAAAACAAACTAGGCTTGCATGCCTGTAGGATTTGATTCCTCTTCTTGTTTGCAATACATGGATTTATAATATGATTTTTATGTTATTTTAATAGGATATGATTACTGTGTAAGATGTATTATTTTAATCTGGTTATGGTAATGTTTGATGAGTTATGTAATTTTTTTTATGGTTATCTATAGATGGAAAATTGATAGAACTGTGGATTCTTTTGTATGAATTAACAACAAAGATTTGTAAAGGACCACATGGATGGTCATGAAGCTTCCTTCATTTATTTAGTTATGTCACTGATAATTTAAATGCAAAGTTTTGATACTAGTATATTCTTATTGTGCCAGACCTTGAAAGGTATTAGATGAGTTATTTAATTTTAGAATTAAGTGTATATATAGTTTTCATAAATGTTTATACTCAATGGCCTTATCTGTATATATATATTTATATTTAAGTAGTTCTATTTGTAAATAATACCCTAAGGTATCTATTTAGTATATTTATTTTTTTAATCTTGCTCCTATGATTAAATCTACTATAATCTGAACCTGTCTCTATTGACAAATGTAATATGTCAGTAGAGTTATAAAGAATATATGAGCAATAAATAGTAGGTCTAGATTTACCTAGTTTATAGTAATAATTTTTAAATATTGAATGCATACAGAAACAAACTTTAGAGATGCAATCCTAGCTATATACAGCCTATGATAACATTTACAACCCAAGGGAGTATTGAAGAGAATACAAACCCTAAAAGAGTCTAGCCAAAAAATCAAATACATAGGGTTAGTATATATATTGAAAACATTCATCTAACATATCCATCATTTAATCTAGAAGATAACATAGACAGTCTAGGGTTAGATTTTAAGAAATGTAACCCTAGGAGATATGGAAAGAACCTTCATTTCTGGTGTTAATAATATATAAAGAGAATTTTTATAAAGCAAACAACATTTATCCTAAACTGAACTTGACATACTAAGAACTCATACCTGTAATTTTTCTTCCTGAGGCTCCTTTAATTGCTGAACCTACACACTTTTTAAATAACCAACATTATCAATTTAAGGCAGATCATGACCTTTGATTTTGATGACCAAATCACTTGGGAACTACCACATTCCTCCCAACCATGACCCAGAACTATTCCTAGTTCTAGTCCAGACCCCCCCCAAGATGGACTCCAATAGGGAAGTAGCTTAGAGCTCCTAAGGTAGGGTTTCCTAATTGGTATTCAGTTTTGAATCAATCCTCTCTTCCTTGTAGGAGAAAATTCTCCAGGAAAACAATTGAGAAAAAAAACCAAGAGAATAATAATTCTCCAAGATAAAAATCAAAACCCCCAAGCCTTTTCTTGGCTTCAGTCTTTATAGACAGAATTTTTATTCAAACAGACAGTTTAAATCAAGAAACCTTGCTTTCTTGATTTAACCCTTTTTAGTTACTGGGTAATTTTCAATACTTATCCTAGGAACTTTTAACTAGTTCCTAGTTAAACTTGTATAGGTATTATACTATTTATTAATCATTTAATAATAAATAATAATTTATGGAGCTTCTCTTCTTCCTTTTATTTAATTATATATTTAATCATAATTAATTATTTATGCATACTATGTATAAAATACATAGCATTATAACACTTTTTAACATTTGTCTCTGGGCATCATATACCACGATCCCTCGACGAAATGACACTTCTTCATTAAGATCAAGTAGATAGGTGGCTTAGGTCTACTAGGATAGGAAAATATAAACATCCTTACATGTTGGATTTTTCTCGTATAATGTGGTAGTTCTTCAGTATTTTGATGAGAATACAGAAATTTGAAATTTCATTTAATCACTTATAAATAAGTATGATGAGATCAATATTTTTTTCGAGTTTTTTTCACTCGAAAGTTATTAAATTTTTTTCAGTAACCCCTAGCGCTTACTAGATCCCATACTCAACGCCTATAGTAGGGATATACAAACATAGTGCAATTCCAGAGCTCTCGCTCAACACTATGTAATATCCCTCTCACATACCCTAGATATTTTGTAATTACAAATGTTTACTGTACTTGTTCTGGTGAGGAGCTCAAGGCCAAGGCCCCACCAGAAACAAAAACCTTGCAACTTATATAAGTTAATTACCTAAGTGGAAAACTTAGGAGACGTAGGACAATGACACAACTTAATAAAGGGCCAACTAAACCACTAGGGCTAAAGGTGAACGGATAGGGAGCCATAATTCAATGGCATACTCTTACTTATCGTCTTGATCGTGGAAGTGTTAGAGATAAGGACTCGCCCTATAAGGGATTCCTACTTCGCTGAAATTATCCCAGCTAAAATACCATAGCCTAGTTACTAAGCCTATAATGATTAAGTGATGATGGAGGAAGTTGAAATCGGCTTAACGTCGACATAAAGAGTCAAGGGTTAAAGTTTTAAAAGGGAAAAAAAACCCAAGGAATTAATTGTTAAAAGACTATAGGTCATAGCCCCCTTAAAATAATTATTGGTAAAGGAAGATATAATCTTTAGCATGCCGCGTTTAACAATTAAATGGTGAAATACCATCCACGTAAACTAATGTACATAGAGAATCATATATTGTACTTGACATATATTTGGGGAATATGTGAAGAAAAGAATATATAGGTGTATTATATGTATGTGTGTAATTATATTAAATGGTGATGGGAAATTTCCTCCCATCATGAGTAAACGAGGGTTAATTAGGATCGCTTATACTCTTAACCACTGAAAATGATCCTAAAGAAGAGGGAAATACCTTGTATAATTTAATTAAAGAGTGTTTACCTATTCAATATTGATCCTTTAGATATTTATAACTTAAACAAAGTACACCTACCTAGGAAAATAATACTTTCCTTTTATGACCCACCATAAGTAATTATATTTGTTACTCCCCACAACAAGGATTATTAAATTGTACAATACACATATTCCTTAACCATTATTTTGATTGGTTGTGAGTTGGATGCATGCCATTAAGGTGGTTAATTGGCTGCGAGATTTATTGCAAGATTGAGGGAGAACTGCCTCAACAAAGTTAATGGTAGATTTATTGCCTTAATTTTCGGGAAGCATGGCGTACCTCAAGGAAAGAACCATTCTCTGGTTTATTAATAGGATTGAAATTCCACACTAGTACAAAAGCGCGGATTTTTCCACGGAGGTTTTCCATGTTTCTTACGTTTTGGTGTAAAATCTGATGTAACAGGAACGCGGCGTCGCTGTATCCATGCCTAGCCATCGCTGTATCCACGCCTGGACTCCTAGCCGTCACTGTATCCATGCCTATCCATCGTTGTATCCACGCCTGGAATCCTAGCCGTCGTTGTATCCACGCCTAGCCGTCGCTGTATCCACGCCTAGACTCCTAGCCTGAAAATCAAAATCTTTGGAAAAGAAACTAGAGTCCACAAGCCATGGGGTATGTATGCATAAATAAATTAACATCAAGGAAGGTATTGAAATTAAGGGGTAGGAGAATGTAACACTCATGTTAAAGCCCCCATATTGTAATATAATTATAAATTTGATATGGATGAGGGCCAAGTATATGTAATTGCAACTAAACAATTAGTGATAAAATATGAAGCTATCTACAAACGAGGAGAGAACATTGAGAAGAGATGGAGGACTATAAATTCATGAGATGGGAAGGTGTGTGAGAGGAGAATAGAGTGTTGGTGTCATGACATTGTAGGTTAACCATGTCTTGGACCCTAAAAATATTCTCTAAATCTTAACTTTTTCCTAGGACCTTGGTTATGGGGATTAACATCCTCAAACATTCAATTTAGAATGTGAAATGATTTACAAAGGATTGATGCTTATAAACCAATGTCAACATTTTATTTTACAACAAGATTGATAGGGCCTTGGACATGATGTCTCGTACCCAACATGAGGGGATTGCCAAAGTCCATGCTAAATCTCCCAATAGGAATTGGAGGAAAATAAAACTATTAGACCCTATATGAAGCTTCTAAGGACCAAGGTCCATGAATAAGGACACAAACCATACAACATGGTATGTGTTGGATATCATTGTCCTCGTAGTGGTATGAGAGTGTTAATATGAGGTTTTGTGCACTATGAATGAGTCTCAAACCATGGTTGGGAGAGAAATTGATGCATTTATGCTCTAAATTATGACTAGTAAGCTAATAGGCCATGATAAAGGCCTCAAACCACAAAATATATGATTTAAAAAGCATGTAGAAATATGCTATTTAGTATAACTCTGTCTTCAAAATGAGGGGGTTGGCAACCTCGACATAGAGGAACCTTGATATGCATGAGGCTTTTATACTCTATAATTAAAATATTTGACATATTGGACATAAGTTGTCAGTAATGGGATCCAATTTCAACATGGTGTTAGGTAATTTACAAAACGACGAAAACCAAACATCATCCCTGATGCAAAATCTCTAATTACATTCCACTATGAGTCATATTGCTTAGTCTTCCTTAAGAAGTTTGGACATTAACAACCTTTACCATTATTGACAATTATGTAGGCACTTTCATCTCCATGGCTTCGAAACTAATCATTATACTTCCATTTCATATGCAAGGTTTGCATTTATGCATATTTGAGCATAGTCTTCTTGACCACATTGTGTTTGCATGTGACCATTAAAGTTGGACTACAAACTTGTTGCTTTTTAATGAATACATTTCTTTGAGCATGGTCATATGTGGTGGTAAAAAATCATCTTCAACACCAAAAGGAAAGCTTAGAATCCCTCTTGGACCTACAACTAAAATAGCATTGGGTAAATCCAACAAAGGCTTCTTACGATCTTGAGCCTACACCTTCAAAAATTGTAACTCCATTAGTGCTAGAGGTTAGTGGATGAGTCATTATTATTGCCACATCTCAGGAACCATCTCCCCTCCCATTGATTTCCATGCACAAAAGTCTAATTGAATCGAGAAAGAGGAGACATGAATCCGAATCTCGAGGTTCCAAGAAAGGGAGCGAGCTTTATTGTCCTCAATGGATGTAAGAAAGAAATTGATGACAATAAAATTTCAAACAATGCTACAACTAGACAAAAGTTAAAAAAATACAAAGAAAAACAAATAAATGAATTAGTATAATCTATATATTCAAATGCATGGTCATATTGCAATTCATACAAAGATTGTACTTGTGTATACAAGGTTCTCCCATAATTTATATAGTTCTTATTTCCCAACATAAACATTATCCATAACTTTATCAATGGATAGGATAACCCTAATAAAACACACTTTTAGTCACTTTCAATTTTTCATTACTGAAAACTATAGTTGAAGGATGAACCAACCACCAAACTTGCATCACATTATGGCGCCAATATCTACTTCATTTCCAGTAGTCTTGTTGGGGAAGGGCGAAATTCTATATTTCGGAATTTCAATCGACTTTTTCTGCTACGGATCGAGGTCGGCGTGTAGTTTTTGTTACAGTTTGTGAAAAGCTGGTTTCCAAGATCTTGGATCGAGTATCTTCAAGGGTATTTTATTCAGGGTTGGGCGCGAATCCAAAATCGACCCAAGGCCAAATGGGTTTTCCGATGGCGGGCAGATCCATACAGATGAGTATAGCTAGCGTCCTGTTTATTGTTATTTTGTCATTTGCTAATGTCTGTAATGGGTTTTATTTACCTGGAAGCTATTTGCAGACATACCCTAATCTTGAGCCCAATCTTGCTGTAGTGCTTGGAGTCTTTTGTCGACTTTTTACAACTCCACTGTTAACACCAAATTAACTATGACAATGTCCTAGGGGTAAAATAGATGTTTGAATATGAGTATTGTTAGAGAAATTCAAATAAAACAACAATTCTATATGAAAGCTTGACCCTTTTGTTATATAAAATCTACAAAGGTTGCCATAGATATTTTCCTCTTTATTACTATACCGACTTGATTTAGGATGTCATTTACTTATTTCCCCAACTTGTTTTGTTTGTTGACAAGACTTGACATTTTAATTTACATTCTTGAGAATTTTTTCCAACACTATTTGGAATAACAAGAAATCTATCTAATATCTATCTAATTGCTTGAAGCAATTAGACTCTCTCTCTCTTGTAAGTGTTCAATTGCTTTGGATATTTTTTTTTACTAAGAAAGATGATGCACTATCCATAAGGCCTTTAAAAGAGTGTTAGGTGAATACAAAAGAACAAGAAGATTGCACTCGCCATCCAAAGTATTTATTTTCTATTTGAGTGGGCATGTTGAACACCAATAATATCTTAAATCCTATTTATGACGATTCCATGCCCCCAAGTATTGAGAAAATATTGATTCTAGTAACTTTTTTAAGGGATAAACATTAATGGAAACATTACATTTAATATATGTTTGTAAATATATCATTACATTTTGGTGGATGTTTCACGATGCGGCTTCCCGCCCTTGGGTTTTACTTTTTTTCTTTGAAATAATTTACCCTTCCCTCCACAACTTTCTCGCAAAAATCATGATGTCAACCTTTCCCTCTATTCCTCTTGTTTTCAAGCCTTCATTCCTTGAGCTCCCCGAACCCATTTTCCTCACTACCCACAAACTAATTTGAGTTCTTTGCGATTGAATACCTAGCCATGTCTTCATCATCTTAAAACTCTGCAAAAACTGCCATTCTAGAGGATGCAAATGGAGTCGAGAGTTTGGATTTCATTGAGGGAAAAAATGAGCATGAATTTGCTCTCACATTGAAGGTCATACTACTAGCACTGTTGAAGCTGTAACGCTTGACTGCCTATAATATGGAACAGGGGCCATCAAAGATATTGAAGCCAAAGAGGATGGTTATGTAGATGCCCGAGCTTCCCGAGCTGAGGGTTTTGTCATGAGTGGAAGTTCTGTTGGTAATGGGAGAAGCTATGGATACTGAGCAAGCGCCCTTGTGATGCATACTCTGTTTCAAAAGGTTTTGATGCATTGAAAGCTTTATCGATGTTGTTGATTTTCTAAGCCTGCAAACTGGAAATCATGTTTTATTCGCTTTTCACATGCTTCATCGCTCATGTGCTATGTGACAACCTGCATTCACAAATTGTATTGATCTGTTTCTAGTTAATTTTCCGTTGAATATTGACTTGACATGTTCATTACCGTGACTGGTTGCATTTTGAACAAACTCAACATTGAAGAAACGACGGCTTGACATATGTTGATGCTAGTGAAATGCGTGGCAAATGTCTCAATATAACCTGGTGTTGAGCGATTGAGAGAACGTGTGGATTCGACATGCATTGGGGAACCCTGGCATTGAATCTGTCTGAGCATTTCGATTTCATCTGCAGATTAAATCGTTCGGCAACCCTTGTGGAGGATAAACTATGTGATTTGTAAGTTGAATGCCTTAATCATTGTTAACACGGATCTGTTCTTCCCATTATTTTTACCAAATCGTTGGAGGTTTGTTGGTTAATAGTGTAGAGATGAATTATTTAATCTTGTGGTTGCCAGTATAGCCATGAATATTCAGTTCTGGATGAAGCAATAAAACTGCTGATGATATGCATTTAGATATCCGTTCATGATTGAAGCGCAGTCTAGTTAGAAATTAGAACACAGAGTTTAAATCGTTTACACAAACTACAGGAAGGAGACCCTGCATCAAAATCCAAGTTGTGTCTCTGTTGGAACAATGCTTCCAGAGGGTTTCTGTCTAATTTTGAGTAACTCAACATGAATTATATCCATCAAAACCATGAATTTCTGTATGGAAAGAGTTGATTCCATCTTGTGAAGGGAAATTTGCTCCCAGATTAGACACCCTGGGGTCTATGAGAGGTTTCATCTTGTAATAAGGATTGCTTAATATCGCTCCTGTTGATGGATCCATCTCTGTCTAGGTTGTTTTCTTTTGCTTTGCCCCACAGTACAGTAAAAAGACCTGTGATGATAAAAATTGATCCCAATAAACTGCATATGAAGCAAAGTTGTTAACAAACTGTCAAACGAAATCCAACTTCAAATGATAAATATAAAAGGGAAAGATATGCCTGCTGACCTTCCGAGATGAAATTTTATGTGAAGGATGACATGTTCCAAGATTGCAATCATTATTGTTTTTGTGGGGTGAAACAATGCAACAAATATTGGTCCCTTTATATGGATACAGTAGATCTGTACAAAGTATCCAAAACTGGTACATAATCCCTGTACCAGAGTGAACACGATTTAAAACTTGGCATTTATCAGGATTTCAACAAATGGAACTGGAAAATATGTTTAAGAAATAACTACAATGACTAGACTCTCACAGAGAAGAGAATGCTGAGAAGCCCAATGTCCCACTTTAACCTCCAAGAAGAGGCCTTTGGCTCAAAGATTAAAGCCACAAAAAATGACAGCACTGTTCCTTGGAATAACATGATTGTTGTTAATGAGAGTTGAGCTGGATATCTACTCAGCACTGGAGCCTGTAATCAAAACAATATAAAATCTGTCAATGATAATATGTTATATTTTCACTCTCCTCTGTGGTGGTTTTTCTATCTATTTATGTACATATGTTCAAGGGAGGGATAAACACCTGAAAAGTAACCCAGCCAGACAGAAATAAACATCCCACAAACACCATTATGGCCTCGAACATCCATGTGCTGAGTATATGCCCATTAGGCTTTGCGAGGACTATAGGGCCCTTGTAGAAGATCATAATCATTGCGCCACCAACTCATTCAAGGTTTATATCTTTCCTTAATTGGCCAACTCAAAATAAAAATAT
>LPNX010547026.1:219078-277338 GCA_001517045.1 Pseudotsuga menziesii | reverse complement strand
CTGAGGGTAGAAAAAATATTCTCTGCCATTTTGATTTTTTCAAATGCATTTGAAGAATGAAAATCCATGAGAAGAACTTACAAATGAAATAGGGATGGAAGAATTGCACAAACTTCTTGTATATTTAAGCACCCTGAATATGTAGCTTTCACTTTCTCAACAATAAAACCAGCGTAGCCTTTGCAGATTTTGAGTCTTAAGGAGTCATATCCCAAATTGGACCCTGTGGATGTCCTTATAATAAGAATGCAAGCTACAAGAACAAGAGCATCATCAGTATAAGCAAACCTCCCATCCTCTACCTTCAGAACTTGATTTACTAGGTGTTCTTCAAGTTCGATGGATAAGGCATGCCTCATAACAAGTTCATGTAACAGGTTAAAGCATGCTTTGTGAAAATGAAGGTTAAAGCATGCTTATATATGTAACGTGGTGTACTAAGAGTTGGATCCAAAAATATGAAGGTTTATTAAATTAAGCCTCGCCCTTTTTTGTCTGAAGTATGCTAATTTTCCATCTCTTGTGCAGAAAGTAAGGATCCTTGCATTGATTTCTTTGCCAGAAAAACTTTGATAATCAAGCTATTTTTATCTCATTGCTGGAGACTAAAGTCCTTTGTGATTGTTCCCAACCCAGATTTTATTCATGTGTCTGACTGTCGTTAAAAAAAATGCTCAAATACTGGAGCAAGACAGAGAATCAGTTTATTGAATCGGCAACCATTCACACTCATCACAGTCTTGAAATCTACATATTTTCCATGTCTATCAGATTTGTAAGGCGTCCCCAGTGTGTCCTGTAATGAAAATGCTGTTAGTGCTTTTGATCATTATGCCACGGGATTAAAAAATGAAGAGATCTATTCATGCTCAAATGGATTCCTGTTGAAAGAGGACGTTAGCAATGCTGATGATGATCCTGATGATGTTGATGACATGGCTTGAGGAAGCCAAATCATTTATTTTGTCCACTGTTCACTGTTTTCTGAATTTTCAATTTTTTCCATTGTTCACTATTTTCTGAAAATTTAATTTTGTATTTTCTATTTCATGTCTGGAAATGCCATTGGACCATTAGGAAAATTTATAAGTTTTGAATGTAGTATGACAATGGAATAGAAATATAACTTCCACTTGATATCAAATTTTATGTTCCAATGTGAATGCTGAATGAATGGTGAATCATTGAATTTTGAAGAAATATGCATGTGACATGTTTTTGACTTTTTAATTTTTTTGTTACAACTACTTTTATATATATATATACGGTACCCCGATAAACCCAAGTACCCTATTTCAAAAATTGGTGGCCCCGGCCCCGCCGCCACACCCATCCCTGCACCCATCCCCACAACCATGTTTCCTGGCAAATTCGATATTTTTGCATTTTCTCTATTGCTTTCAGTATTTATAAGAGTTTCTTTGGCACTCCCACATTGTACTCACATTGGAAAAATATTTTTGGTCCCACTATCCTACTCTTATGGTCACTTTTTGGACATTAATAAAATTATCTTATCTCATCTTGTTGCCAGTTGCCAATAAAGTTTGTTTTCTGACAGGTTAAAGTTAATTAATTTCAAGTTAATTTCTACTCATTTTATGCTATTTTTAAAGCTGTGTACTGTCTATGCTGATTCTAAAGTTAAAACTCTTTTCTCTAGATTCATTAACTGTTGGAGAGCAGCATTTTCTTTTGAATAGAAATGGAAATTCAAAATATTGCTGTTATAGTTCCACCCAAAATATTTAACTGAATAGATGCCATATTTTGCAGACAAATAGAATGTGATTGCAAGTTCTTGGAGTCCCAGAGAATCATGGACTACAGTCTCTTGCTGGGACTTCACTTCCAAGCCCCTCGAAATGCTAAAATGATTTTACCGTGGCATTCTAGTGAGTCACATGTACCAGAAAATGTCATTGATAGACCAGCAAGTTTTAATGGTAATTAATCTTCTCTCTAGAACTATTATTTTGCTTGCACTGCAAATGATTGTGCTATTTAGTATATAACTCCATTGTTTAGTTGTTTTTAGGATTAATGAAAATTTGTTCCTTAGACTAGACATCATTTGAAGGATAATTTTGATGTTTTGTCAAAATTATACAGGTACAGCAAGGATACTTAATGAACAGGAACTGTGTAAGGCAACTTCAGCCTGGAGTTCCAACTCTGCAATGCAAATTGTAGTATAAGTGAGTAAATCACATGATTAAGGTAAAATGAAATAGCCAGACAATTGACACAGGATGAAATATCATCTCAATAGGATATGAATGTGGCATGCTCTGCATTTACCATTTCGTCATGCTTGGAGGATACATATATTACAATAAAACAGGTCTAACAATTTCTTCTGGCTTAGAGTATATACTATTTGATGAGCACAGTAGGAAGTTTTACAGGTGTTTTCAGATGGTAAGCCTTCTAAAATGGGAAGCAAGGATGATGAAAAGTTGACCAAGTGAGCAAAGAAGAAGCTTAAAGAAAAGAGGTGGGATAGTTTATGCAAAGCCATTTTCATATGAAAACGGTATTTGAATTTGATATGAAACTTCATTTCCATGACATTTTCTCAAATGTGCCTGTGTTCAGGGAGCTAGAGATCAGAGCTGCTGAACAGAAACATTTGGAAGGTGGCCAAGCACTAGATAGCATGGATGAATATGAGCAGTTGGTGCAGGCCTCTCCAAATAGTAGCTTTGTTTGGATCAAGTACATGGCTTTCCTGTTATCCATTGCAGATGTTGAGAAGGCACGTGCCATTGCTGAAAGGTAAATTTGGAAACAATTTAAGAATATCACCATTGGAAACAATTTACCCACTTTAAGAATATAACCACACTAGAAACAACTTTTAATGATTGGCAATGATGTTTGCATTGCAGGGCTTTGCAAACAATAAATTTCAGGGAGGAAGAAGAAAAGCTAAATGTTTGGGTGGCTTTTTTTAATCTGGAAAATGTTTATGGCATTCCACCAAATGTGCGCTCTGATTTTCAACTCAACTCTTGTTTTTTAAACTAGGAAGCATGCATTCTTTTATCATTGTGGTAATTCATTATAGGAGGATGTTTTAAAAGTCTTTCAGAGAGCACTGCAGTATTGTGACCCCAAAAAAGGTCACCTTGCTTTACTGGGAATGTATGAATGGACTGGACAGCAAGAAATGGCTGGACACTAGAGTACCTAATCCTGAAAAACTGTCTGAGAGCACATCATATCTTTCCTAATATGATTTTTTCTTCAGGAAACAGTGTAGTCATCGAAGAGGAGATGGGCATGATAGATTGGGTTCAAGGGAGGCCTTTGTGAGGTCATAATTAGAGGATATAACAGAGGAACCTCCTACAGATTCAGTACCAATTGAAGCTAATGGGAACAATGGCTCGGAGTTAGCAGCTCCTGGAACAAAGTTAAATGCATTACAGTTATCAACCACTAAGTTTTACTAGGCCTGGAAAGTGTCCTTTGGACAGTCACATGGTTACCTTTGACTGGCCTTGAAATTCAGATATGTTTGGACAGTCACATGGTTACCTTTGCTGGGTTTATCTTTTCCATTTGCTAGAAGTTGTTCTCGACATACTCAGACTTGGCTCTTCACACACAAATTTGATAAACTCGTCATTAGCTCTGATCTTTTATATGACTAGACTAGCTAATTTTTGGCCTCAAGTTTAAACAAATTCTAGTAATAGTAATAGTTTCAGGAATCTATTCCATTTGGAGCATATTTTCCAAGAATATAACATTAAAATATCTAATACCTAGCTGGAAGAATGGGAAATTGTTCTATGAGAAGTCATGTTTAGATGCCTAGCCAAGGATATTTAACTTACATTACACTTGAAATCTGAGTTCAACTTGGAATACTTTTAGTGTAATAAAACTGAAACAAATGAGCTTTTGCTATTTCCCTTTTCGTTGTTTGAAAAATACTGATACTGATAGTGGGCTTACCTTTCACAAGTACATAAAAGGAAATCATTAGATCAAAACAACCTCTTCCCTATCTACCCATGTTAGTAAAGCAAGTGTGTGCTCATGCTTTTTTTAATGCTCTTTGGGTTGTAATAGGACTGGCTATTTGAAGTGAACTAAATTCATGCTGAAATTTGTCTGCTGTTGTTATGAAAACAGCAACCAGGTTACAATGTTGTTGCAGAATTTATTATTGGGTACATATTGCCTGGAATACCGATTGCCAATATCCTCTTCAAGACTTATGGAAGGATTAGTACAGTACATGCTCTTTATTTTCTTGCAAACTTGAAGCTTGGACATTACATGAATATTCCTCCACGTTGCATGTATACTGCTCAGGTGTGGCTCTTTATAGTTTTCTTTTCTTCTATGTGATTAATCTCATATATAACCATGTGTATCTTTTTGTCATGGGATTCAGATTTGGATTAACTATATTTGAGTCTAGTGGCTAACTTGTGAATGTACACAGCTTGTAGGTACAATTGTTGCAGGTACAATCAATTTATGCATTTCCTGGTGGATGCTGATAGGTATAGAGAATATCTGTGATGTGGACTCTCTACCTCCTGACAGCCCTTGGACATGTCCAAAGGACAGAGTAGCCTTTGATGCATCTATTATATGGGGCCTAGTTGGATCGAAACACCTGTTTGGGCCACTTGGGCCATACAAAAGCTTGGTGTGGTTATTCCTAGTGGGTGCACTTCTCCCTGGGATAGTGTGGATTTTAAGCAAGTTATTCCCTAAAGCTGAATGGTTGAAATTGATCAACATACCAGTGCTTTTGGGTGGTTTTTCAAGCATGCCTCCTACAACTCCTGTCAACATTGGTACATGGATTATCATTGGGACCATATTCAATTACTTCATATTTCAATTGCGGAGAGGGTGGTGGCAGAGATACAATTATGTTTTATCAGCATCTATGGATGCAGGCACAGCATTCATGGGAGTACTTCTCTACTTTAGTTTGGGTAGTGAAAACAAGGGGCTCAATTGGTGGGGAACAAAAATAGATCACCCATAATTATTTCCACAAATTGGTGGATGATACAATCTTAATGTTGTTCTTGAATACTTAGTAATGCCAATTTCGACAAAAAGTCTTTCACTATCTTCTGACTCGGAATGTTTTTCATTCTCCTACACTCCTAATACTACAAAGAGATGGTTTTCCTTTTTTGATAAGTTCTATGGATACCAACTTTGTCACCTTCTGTACATTGTTCAACTATGGAGAAAATATTTGCTAGAATGAACAATCTGTGGTACCCCTACCACAATGTGAGGGTAATTTTTTTTTTTTTTAATTTCAAATGCCGCCGCTTAAGCGACGGCTACAGGAAATTTTTTTTTTTTAAATTTAAACAACCGTGGATACAACGACGGCCAGGCGTGGATACAGTGCCGGCCAGGAGTGGATACAGCGACGGCCCGGTGTGGATATAGAGACGGATTAGACATCTAACGAAATATAGAACATTGTCGCTCTTGCAACGCAAATTAAGGGTCATCTCTATTGCGACGGAAAATTTTCCACGAAAAAAAAAACACTTAGACGTGGCAACATCCACTCTTTTTCGTGGATATTGCCACGTTTTGCTGTGGCAAAATTGATCACTTGTACTAGTGCCAGCATTGGGGGGCGGGGGGTGCTTCTCATTTTCAGACTTTACATTTGGGGAGGAATGGTGGAAGCTTAAGCGATCTCAAGCTCCTCGTGGTGTTTCGCTAAAATTGTTGCTCAAGGGTCCAACTTAGCCATTTGCGACTGGGTCAAGGACTATGGTGATTGTTGTGTTTTATAAAGGATACCCGCGCCCAGAGTAAGATCCATATCATTTTCCATGCCTACGCATTATATAGATCGATCATCTCCAAGTTTTCCTTGGGGTTTTCATTGCTTTAAACCATATATGTTATTTATTACTTGATTTTGTAGTATACTGCTTATAGATCGAGCATCTCCAGCTTTTTTCATTTGGGTTTTGATTGCAATTAATATCATAGGTGCGGTTTGTTCGTATACATGACTGTATTTTTAGTTTGAGCATGGATATATAAATTTCCATATATGCCTTCTTGTTTATTCATTATAGATCTCTTTAAACCATAGATGCATTTTTTTAGAGTGTTACCGGCTGTAGTATTTACCTTAGAAATTGACCCTATATGATTTGAGGGGTTACGATTATGGATGGATGACGACGAGTGTTACATCTGATTTTACCACACATGGTAGATTACACATTTATGGCCTTCCCTATCCCTCTAAAGACTCTTTGGACCCCATGGACTATTTTCGTACCTTTGATGTTTCCAAGATCACCCCTAAAAACACTTTTTATTTGCCATACGTGACTTTTAAACCCTTGCTCGCATATACATGCGGATATTACCCTTAAACCCGCATACATCGGGATGTGTGCAAAGGGCCAAAAGTTTTAGAGTTTTCCTTGATTTAGATGTGATTTACTTGTCTCTTGGCCTTCCATATGCCTCGATATTGCTCAGATTTGACCTTCCATTACCCCATTGAAGCGCTATATAAGGAACCCTTTGGATACATTGAAGAAGAGGAATTGAAGAGAAAGAAAACTATAGTCCATTGTTGTTGTAGCTTGCTTATAATTGAGTCTACATCCCATTGTCCCTTGGAGCACTTGGTGTTCTTCCCAAGCTTTTCTTTTCTTGTGAGCTTGCTATCGAGAGATGGAGGATTGAGGTGGTGGAGGCCTATGTGGAGGACTCAATTTCTCTGGTTCGTAGACGTGCCGATAGAGGTTGTCATTCATGTAATTTATGATTTATATTAATAGAAATATATTTTCCTATCCAATGATGTGTATTTAAATGAATATTGAACCCATAGATGCTTTTAACTACTTATACATTATTGATTATATATTCTAGAGTAGGTCTAACACCATTATATAGCATGCTTGTCTTGTTTGCTGATTGTTGAGAGAGAAAATTGTTAACACAAGCGGGATTGGAAAAGCTCAATAACGATCTACATCAACCATCTGGAATAAGGTATGTTTAGAGATCCTTTAGTGCTAGATGTTTTAATTCTCTTGCATATTGGGAAGGGATTGATTTCTATGGTTACTCTGTCTGTTATGGTACACCCACAATACCCCCCAAGCCATAAGAAGTTTTTTCTGTAACGGAATTGGTGACCATACTAGGGAGTTCCTAGTCATTTCCTTTGGGGGTTTTGTTGGCATTCAATGTTCTTGAATTGCTCTAATTTCTTTGTTTCTGAGTCAATTCTGGGGGCATGTTTGCCTAATAGTGTCTTATAAGAGTAAATTTTGTCTTATCTTGTATGTTTTCCTTCTTTTTTTATCTCTTTTTGTTCTTGTACGTGGGTTTTTCTTCCACAGTCACGTGTACATGTGGGTTTTCCTAGAATAGCCACATATATACGCGGACTTACTGCAAACAATCGCATATGCCCTGATTTTTTCCTTTGGGGGGAAGATTAAGTATTGCTAGGTGAGTTTGGATGGTTGCTGAGTCTTCTTGGATGCTTCTGGAGTCTGTATACACCCCTATTTCTAGCCAGAGACACTTTTTAGTTTAATTTTTTGAAAATGTTCTTGCCATTTTATTTTCTATTTTTTGTTTTGGGATTAATGCATTAGGTCTCTTTTACCTTGTTACTTTTCTTGGGTGTTGTCTGGTGGTGCTTGCAGAGTCTGAGGGTTGTAGAGTCATACTTTTGCTTTTTAACTCATTTAATTCAAAAAATACAAAAACATTTTCTTTTTGCATCATTATGCAGTGTTTGCATTTTGCATTTGCATGGTACTTGCATTAGTTTTGCTTGGAATTATTAATCAGATTTCATATAGGAATGATTTCATATTCATTTCAAGGAAAATTTTGCACTTCACGTAGTAGCATACCATGTTCTTCATTTGACACAGTGCATTTGCATTGATTGTTAAGTGTGCATTTTACTTCTTGTTGCATCATAACATCATTAGTTGCACGACCATTTACCCTTTGAGTAATAAGCCAATTAAAATCAATGCATAATAAAATGAATTACACTCTTTTCTTTTATAGGGTGCACCAACAAGACTATGTTTTAGGGTCTTGGAAGAGTTCATTGCGAGTAAATTATCCAACACTACGAAATTAAACATTTATGTGTCTGTCCAGGTGAGAGTGTGAAATTACTTCATATAATTAGTGTTCTCAGGATCCTCCTCTAACAAGGGAGTTAAGAATGAGGCAGTGTGAGCACTTATGATTGGGATGACCCCTGGTTGTAACTGAATAGCACCGAATATATTTCCAGAATTGTATTCATATATGGGTCCTCTTTCGAGAGTTTCAAGATTTGCTACCCTGCCCATATGGTCAATCTCGTCTATGACTATCGGCCTGAGCATTGATTATATTGAGCTGACCTTAGTTGCCTTACCTAGGTTATCGAGGGGGTACTTCGCAAAGGTTATTTTGCAGGTGTCCTAGCTAGGTAGGGGTCGGACAGCACAGTTGCTATATGCATTGAAGCTGAGGGCCACTATAATTGGTTACAAAACTCTTCTTGTTATGTATGGGAGTCTCAAGCCTCTCCTAGGAGAGACATACATACTTCATTCAGGAGCTCACATATTCTACCCTTACTTGCTTGTGATTTGGCTTTACATTTTATAGGTTTATGCTCTGTGCACGCTAGTTTGTCTAGGGTTTGTGTAATTTGATCGATTCTTTTCATTTTTTTGAGTCATTGTGGATTCAGGCATGACACTTCGCCATTATTATTGTTTAGCAGAGCTTTCACCTTCCATGTCTCCTCCTCCTTTGGGAGAGAACAACAGATAGTTTGGGCAAACTACTTCTCACTTTGATTCACACACTATGGCAAATCATGAGGATGAGACTCCAAAGATGGCCTCTCCACCTCACAAGGTTGGGAGGAAGATTCTACTCCCATATATGATCCTTCACTAGAAATACCTTCACAATTTGGTTATGATCCCTCAATCACAGGTCACCCGTTTTGGTTACTAGGGAACGAGACTTATTATGAACCCATAAGCACTAGTCATGTTTGTTGTGGCATGTCTGATATCCCTACACCTAATCCAACACATCATGTCGAGTCAAAATTTGAACCTAGCACTACACCTGGGGGAAGTCCTATTCCTTTCCATGCCTTGAGATCACTTTGATTTTACCTTCCATTACCCCATTGAAGTACTATATAAGGAACCCTTTGAATACATTGAAGAGAGAGGAATTGAAGAGAAAGAAAATTATAGTCCATTGTTTTTGTAGCTTGCTTATACTTGAGTATGCATCCCTTTGTCCCTTGGAACACTTGGTGTTCTTCCCAAGATTTCCTTTGCTTGTGAGCTTTCTATCGAGAGATGAAGGATTGAGGTGGTGGATCCCTAGGTGGAGAACTCAATTTCTCTGATTCACAGACGTGTCGACAAAGGTTGTCATTCATGCAATCTCTGATATATATTAGTAGAAATATCTTTTCCTATACAATGATGTGCATTTAAATGAATATTGAATCCATGTATGCTTTTAGCTGCTTATACATTATTGATTATATATGCTAGAGTAGGTCTAACACCATTATATAGCATGCTTGTCTTGTTTCTTGATTGTTGAGAGAGCAAATTGTTAACACAAGTGGGATTAGAAAAGCTAAACAAGAATCTACATCAACCATCTAGAATAAGGTATGTTTTGAGATCCTTTAGTGTTAGATGTTTTATTTCTCTTCCATATTGGGAAGGGTTTGATTTCTATGGTTACTCTATCTATTGTGCTATACCCCAAGACATAGGAAGTTTTATCCATGATATAATTGGTGACCATACTGGGGAGAAAACTTCCTATGGCTTGGGGTGTACCACAACAGATAGAGTAACCGCAGAAATCAATCCCTTCCCAATATGTAAGAGAAATAAAACATCTAACACTAAATGATCTTGAAACATAACTTATTTCAGATGGTTGATGTAGATCCCCGTTGAGCTTTTCCAATCCCGCTTGTAATAAAAATTTTCTCTCTCAACAATCAACAAACAAGACAAGCATGATATATAATGGTGTTAGACCTAATCTAGAATATATAATCAATAAAGTATAAGTAGTTAAAAGCATCCATGTATTCAAAATTCATTTAAATTCACATCATTGGACAGGAAAATATATTTCTATTAATATAAATAAGATATTACATAAATGACAACCTCTATCGGCACGTCTACGAACCGTAGAAACAGAGTCCTCCACCTGGGCCTCCACCACCTCAATCCTTTGTCTCTCGTTAGCAAGCTCAGAAGCAAATCCAAGCTTGGAAAAAACAACAAGTGCTCCAAGGGACAAAGGGATGTAGACTCAAGTATAAGCAAGCTATGACAACAATGGACTATATTTTTCTTGCTCTTCAATTCCTCTCTCTTCAATGTATCCAAAGGGTTCCTTATATAGCGCTTCAATCGGGTAATGAAAGGTCAAATCCGATCAATATCAAGGAATATGGAAGGCCAGGAGACAAGTGACTCGGATCGACATCAAGGAAAACTCCAAAACATTTGTCCTTTTGCACACATCCTGATGTACAAGGGCTTAAGGATAATATCCGCATGTATACACGAGAAGGGGTTTAAAAGTCATGGATGGAAAATAATAGGAATTTTTAGGGATGATATTGGAAACATAAAAGTTATAAAAATAGTCCATGGGGTCCAAAGAGTCTGCAAAGGGACAGGGAAGGCCATAAATGTGTAATCTACCATGTGTGGTAAAATCAGCTGTAACATATGCCCCCTAATGTGTGAGGTTAGAGGGGTGATATGATGGCTGAAATACATTATAGGTCCATCCCATAAGTGGAGTGATGAAGAAACAGGTGGAAGAACTATCCATCCAATAATATAGTACAAATATCTTTGCATATGACTGCAAGTACATACAACAATCCCGGATACATAAGAGTACAATGGCCATGAATAGGCATGATACAAAATATGACATGTGTGGTCATCGCCACATACAATATAGATAGATCAGAATCTCCATGATGAATATATACAAAGGATCATGATCTCCATGAAAGATGAAGATATGCAATGGATCAAGATATCCATAATGGCTAAAGATATATGACATACACTGGAATCAAGTCACAAGAGCTGAAATCTCATGAACACTGGCACGATCAAGGAGGTAGAATTTATGAAATGCCACCAATATGGAAATTATTCTACACAAACCACTACAAGTACATGTCCTACTATGTGAATAGAGGTGTTGAGGTTGAACATAGTATTCCATCATCTAATTACCGATCATTGATGTATACCATTAACATATGCGAGATCACCCACCGATAATGAAAATGGGAATCAAGGTACTAGACTGCAATCTAACAAGTGCGAATAAACGTGTTGAGGTTGAACACTTGAAAGAATCCATCGATTAGGGGACATTGATGTATTCCCAAAACTTTCAATGGCGAGAGAAACTACCACTAATTACTGTAACTCTCAAGGCACTCGAATGACTCTAGACTCCTATCAGAGAATAAATGATCTGAAGTAGATGGGATGAAATCTGCTGGAAGGAGGGCATTAAGGCATCCCCCATCATCCAACATGAGGTACTCAGCAAAGCTGTATAATGTGGAAGGACTTGATCATAATGTACCAGTACCGGGAATGGCTGACATGCAAAGTCAAGAAAACTAAGGAATGGCCAAATCGGGCTTCAGCTTCCTTCAAACAAGATCATAAAGGTGAATGGTGACTGAATGTAGGCAGCATAGACTCAATATACAAAACTAGGACATCTCTGCAATTTAGGAGGCATCAATAGAGGCTCCATCGAGACTAGAATCTTAACTAGTTAGTGGAGATAAACTCAGAGAAATGAGTACAACTTGTGTTAACAGAGGCTCGAACAGAGGCTCCACTTGTGTTAACAATTTGCTCTCTCAACAATTAGCAAACAAGATAAGCATGCTATATAATGATGTTAGACATACTCTAGCATATATAATCAATAATGTATAAGCAATTAAAAGCATCGATGGATTTGATATTCATTTAAATGCACATTGTTGGATAGTAAAAGATATTTCTATTAATATAAATCAGAGATTACATGAATGACAATCTCTGTCGGCACGTCTGCGAACCAGAGAAACTAAATCCTCTACCTCGGCCTAGACCACCTCAATCCTCCATATCTCGATAGAAACCTCACAAGCAAAGGTAAGCTTGGGAAGAACACCAAGTTATCCAAGGGACAAAGGGATGCATAATCAAGTATAAGCAAGCTATGACAACAATGGAGTATAGTTTTCTTGCTCTTCAATTCCTCTCTCTTCAATGTATCCAAAGGGTTCCTTATATAATGCTTCAATGGGGTAATGGAAGGTCAGATATGAGCAATCTCAAGGTGTATGGAAGGCCAAGAGACAAGTGACTTGGATCCACATTAAGGAAAACTCCAAAACATTTGGCCTTTTGCACACATCTCGATGTATGCAGGTTTAAGGGTAATATCCGCGTGTATAGGCGAGAAAGGGTTTAAAAGTCATGTATGGAAAATAAAAAGTGTTTTAGGGATGATATTGGAAACATCAAAAGTACAAAAATAGTCCATGGGGACCAGAGAGTCTACAGAGGGACATGGAAGGCCATAAATGTGTGATCTACCATGTGTGGTAAAATCAGCTATAACAGATGCCCACTAATGTGTGAGGCCCATAGGGGTGACATGATGGCCGAAACACATTATAAGTCCATCCCAGAAGTGGAGTGATGAAGAACCAGGTGGAATAACTAGCCATATAGTAATATAGTACAAATATCTCTGCATATGAGTACAATTACATACAACAGTCCCGGATACATAAGAGTACAATGGCCATGAATAGGCATGATACAAAATATGACATGTGTGGTCATCGCCATGTACAATATAGATAGATTAGAATATCCATGATGAATATATACAAAGGATCATTATCTCCATGAAAGATGAAGATATACAATGGATCAAGATCTCCATAATGGCTAAAAATATCTGACATACACTGGAATCAAGTCACGAGAGCTGAAATCTCATGAACACTAGCATGATCAAGGAGGTAGCATATATGAAATGCCACCAATTTGGAAATTCTTCTACACAAATCACTACGAGTACATGTCTTACTATGTGAATAGAGGTGTCAAGGTCAAACTTAGTAGTCCATCATCTAATTACCGGTCATTGATGTATACCATTAACAGACGTGAGATCACCCACCGATAATGAAAATGGGAATCAAGGTACTAGAGTGCAATCTAACAAGTGTGAATAAATGTGTTGAGGTCAAACACTTGAAAGAATCCATTGATTAGGGTACATTGAAGTATTTCCAAAACTTTCTATGGCGAGAGAACCTACCACTGGTGACTGTAAGTCCCAAGGAACTCAAATGAATCTAGACTCCTATCCCAGAATAAATGATTTGAAGTCGATGGGATGAAATCCATTGGAAGGAGGGAATTAAGGCATCCCCCATAATCCAACATGAGGTACTCAGCAAATCTGTATAATGTGGAAGGAATCAATCATAATGTGCTTGAACCAGTACCAATACTGATAATGGCTGGCATGAAAATTCAAGAAAACTGAGGAATGGTCGACTCAGGTTTCAACTTCCTCCGAACAAGAGCATAAAGGTGAATGGTGACTGAATGTAGGTAGCATAGACTCAATATACAAAACTGGGACATCTCTGTGACATAGGAGGCATCGACAGAGGCTCCATAGGGACTAGAAGCTTAACCAGTCGGTGGAGATAAACTGAAAGAAATGAGTATAACTCCTGAAGTCAAACTATTAACCCAACCAATGGATGTGATATACAGTGCTCTGTTCGAAGGTGACATGACTTGACTGCTGCCAACGATAACATCTTTTCCTATCTATATTTTTTCATTTTTTATTTTGTTTGGACTTTTTCAAATATTTTGAAAATATTGAAAAGGAATAAAAGTGCTTTATAGTTACAAATCTAGGAGGAGATGAGTGTCAAGGGGAAAAGAAACTAGTTCCAAGCAGGGAAACATACCTATGCTCAATGCAAGGAAACATGTGTAGGATAACGACACTCAGGCAAAAGTCCCCTCCCGGTAAAAAATGCGGAATCAAGCTGCAAAAGATATGTAAAATGGCTCTTCTTAGATGGACATGAGACAAGATCGGGATATATGGCTGATAATCAAAGTCAGGGATGCTGACATAAGGCTCAATAAGGTAGGAAAAACTCATAATAATGCAATTACAACTTGACATATGGGAGTCCTGTGGAAAAGGACAGGAAAAAAGATCAAGAGGAGTATGAGGCTCTTGTGCAAAGTCATGGTTGTACTATACAAAGGACTCCCCCACCCTAAAGGAAAAATGTCTGCATGGACACCAAATGAAAAATATGAGCTAACTAGAGTACCCATGTATGGTCAAGCTCTACCATTCACATCATGTCACTTCTAAACGAAACAAGAAGGTTCCATGACAACATAGAATGGGTTCATACCTAAGGTTATAATGAAATGGTCATAAGGTCATGCAAAGTTCAAACAGATGTGAAACCTAACCTATATGTCAGTTTAGACATAATACCTAAAATAGGCGTGAGCGGGTCAAACCGCGCTCAAAACAGACTCTTGCATCATCAAATTAATTCAAACGATATAGAAAGTGGGTAAAATTTTTTAAACAAATTCTATAAATAGTAAAAAAATTTAAAATTCCATATCATTTGAAATTTTTAATCATTTGAGCTCAAAACTTCCAACATGAATTCCAAGAGCATCGTCCAACGAAATTCGACACCGTTTGATCTAGGTAAATCCTCATTTCCTCCTCTTCCTATTTCATGTAAATTTTTTAAGTTTTCATGGTCCAATTAATTTTTTAGGCCATCCCAAGTTGTGCGTTTCAGCCCACGTGGGTATCGGGGTTTTTTTCGCGTATAGGGATTGCCATACGCAGAAAAAACACACAAACCCATGTACATATGCGGCTATTTTGCAAACAGTCGCGTATGAGGCCATAAATGAGGTTTTCAAGGGCAAATGCTAATCAAAAATCTCTTTTTTTGTGCAAGATGGTGTTAGAGGGGAGGGAGAGAGAACATGGTGATGTAGAAGACGTCGTGCAAGGTGATTTAATGGCCCAACAAGCATTACGGGTGTGTGGTTTGTATAAGTTTTGGTATCTTAGCAGCCTGAGGGCCAAACCAAGACTCCTCTAGCTACTAGTGGATTACTAGGATCCAGACTCTAATACTTTTCACATTGACGGGACGTCACTCAGCATAGAAGTTGAGGACATATACTTTATCACTGGTTTATCCCGACAAGAAGAGGTGGTAAATATCCAATCTCGCAGGCCAAGAGGTGGATTGACTATTGATGAGTACATTGCAGTGTACTACTTTCTATACACGTAAAAGGTTGCAATTCAATTTCTGACAAAATCTATGTAGTTTCTAGGACTGAAGGCCATACTATTGGCATTAGGAAGGATAGGCAGATTAGCTTCACTCGACAAGGCCTCTCGGCCATTGATGTTTTATGTGGTGGAGTCTATGACTGAAGCAACATGAAATTGTAGCTCAGTGACTGCAAAATGCGTAGGGTTTGAAAGTTTTGTTTTGGCAGCATTTTAAGCACGTTCTTCTTCGAGTAGGTGCCAAGAACAAGCCCTGGAGTGGACATTCCTCCACACGGAGTTTGAGATTCATCCCAACAACATTGGGAAAATGTTATGCGTAGACTGGGTGTAGGTAGGGTGACTAACCCCTATGTAGTAGACTTCATTCCATGGTGGTGGAGGTATATCATTGCCATTGATGACTACCCCTATGCAAGGATAGACTTTTGTGGAGATCTGGACATGCCCCTACCCTCAGGAGTGGCATATGACAACAGAGGTAACGAATACCAAACCCACTTTTTAAATTTTTTGAATTAGTAATTTTTTTTTTGTTTTTGATATATTGACTCAAAATACATGTTTTGGTGTGACGACACATAGTGACAATCTGTCATGTGTATCTAGATGTTGGACCACGATGAGCGGATGGTTTCCCTCGTCATCGACGGAGGGGAAACATTAGAGGAAATTTGGGGTCTAAAATGGGGCCTTATAAAAAAACGTGCCAACAATAAGTTCTTGTGAGTTGAAATTCAATAAAATGAGTCAACCATAATGGTTGAATTGGCATATTTGTCATTAAAAAAAAACTACTTTTTCTATTCGTATTTTCGACATATCTCCATGTGTGTTTACTCAAATTTAAATCGGGAGAGCTTGTTGGATGCAGAATTTTATTTTGCATCCAACCAATGCACACACTTCATACTTTTGATGGACCCCGCTACCCCAAAAACAAGAAATACCTGAAAAAACATGATGATGACATCATCATCACATTTTTTCAGGTATTTCTTGTTTTGGGGGTAGCAAGGCCTGTCAAAAGTATGCAGTGTGGGTACTTGTTGGATGCAGAATCAAATTCCACATCCAATGAGTTCTCTCGATCGAAATTTGAGTAAACAGACAAGGATATATGTCGAAAATATGAACACCAAAAGTAGTTTTTTTCTTTCTTCCTCCAAAATTAATAAATATTATTTTATTATTTTAAATATTATTTTATTATTTTCCTTAGGAGGCCAATTTTAGACCTCAAAATTACTCTAATGAGGAGACAATATCATGGGTGTAGATGCAGAACAGATGCTCCAAAGCATTCACACAAACTTCGTACAAGTTGACGCACAGGGTACCCATGACGCAAGTCGAGGACCTTCCTGAGGCCATGCGGTTCAAGATGGTTGGTGTACCAGGGGCATGGGTTTGATTATTTTGACGACTAGCTAGAGTCGTAGTGTGCTACCACGATCAGAAAACCCCTCCTCCTCAGGCTTAGAGACCTGAGAGTATTCCTTTTTGTATGACCGTGTATTATATTTTAGTGGATCATAGGCCCCAATTTTGTATTATGAAATCTCGTTTGTAGCCTCATACAAAACTGTTTGCAAAAGAGCCACATATGTACGTGGGTTTGGGTGTTTTTTCCATCTATGGAAAGCCCTTTACGTGGAAAAAACCTTGATACCCGCGTGGGCCGAAACGCACAACCTGGGATGGCCTAAAAAAATAATTGGACCATGAAAACTTAAAAAAATTACATGAAATAGGAAGAGGAGGACACGAGGACTTACCTGGATCAAACGATGTCAAATTTCATTGGACGATGCTCCCATAATTCGTGTTGGAAGTTTTGAGCTCAAATGGGTAAAAATTTTGAACCATATGGAATTTTTAATTTTTTTACTATTTATAGAAATATTTTGAAATTTTTTACCCACTTTCTATAGGTTTTTACCATTTATGACCATTTTGGACCGTTTTGAACTAATTTGATGAGGTAGGAGTCCGTTTTGAGTGTGGTTTGACCGTGGTTTTGACCCGCTCATACTTATTTCGAGTATTATGTTTAAACTGGCATATAGCTTAGGTTTCACATCCATTTACACTTTACATGGCCTTGTGATGATTTCATTATAACCTTAGGCATGAACAAATTCTATCTTGTCACAAAACCTTCTTGTTGCTTTTAGAAATGACATGATGTGAATGGTAGAGCTTGACCATACATGGGTACTCTAGTTAGCTCCTATTTTTCATTTGGTGCCCATGACGAAATTTTTCATTTAGGGTGTGGGAGTCCTTTGTATAGTATCACCATGACTTTGTGCAAGAGCTTCATACTCCTCTTGATATTTTTGCTGGCCTTTTCCCCAGGACTCCCTTATGTCAAGTTGTAATTGCATTATCATGATTTTTTCTTTCCTTATTGATCCTTATGTTGGCTTCCTTGACTTTGATTATTAGCCATATAGCCCGAAATTTTCTCATGTCTATCCAAGTAGATCCATTTTAGATATCTTTTGCGTCTTGATTACCCATTTTTTATGCAGAGGGGACTTTCCCCTGAGTGTCACTATCCTACACATGTTTCCTTACATTGAGCAGAGGTATGTTACACTGCTTGGAACTAGTTTGTTTTCCCCTTGACACTCATCTCCTCCTAGATTTGTAACTATAAAGCACTTTTTTTCTTTTTCAAGATTTTCAAAATATTTCAAAAAGTCCAAAAAAATATCAAATAACCAAAAAGTCATACATGAAAAGATGTTATCTTTGGTAGCATTCGAGTCATGTCTCCTTCGAATAGAGCATTGTATATCACATCCGTTGGTTGGGTTAATAGTTTGAATTTAGGAGCTATACTCATTTCTCTGAGTTTATCTCCACTTATTAGTTAAGCTTCCAGTCCCTATGGAGCCTCCATCGATGCCTTTTATGTCACAGAGATGTCCCAGTTTTGTATATTGATTCTATGCTACCTACATTCAGTCACCATTCTACTTTATTCTCTTGTTCGAAGGAAGTTGAAGCCCGAGTTGGCCATTCCTCAGTTTTCTTGACTTTGCATGTCAGCCATTCTCGGTACTGGTACTAGTTCGAGAACATTATGATAGACTCATTCAACATTATACAACTTTGCTAATTACCTCATGTTGGATGATGGGGGATGCCTTAATTCCCTCCTTCCAGCGGATTTCATCCCATCAACTTCAGATCATTTAATCTGGGATACGAGTCTAGAGTCATTTGAGTGCCTTGAGACTTACAGTCATTAGTGGTAGGCTCTCTCTCCATCGATGTTTTTGGGAATACATCAATGTCCCTTGATCGATGGATTCTTTCAAGTGTTCGACCTCAACACATTTATTCACACTTTTTAGATTGCACTCTAGTACCTTGATTCCCATTTTCATTATCGTTGGGTGATCTCAAGTGTGTTAACAGTATACATCAATGACCGATAATCAAATAATGGACTACTATGTTCGACCTCGACACCTCTATTCACATAATAGGACATTTACTCATAGCGGTTTGTGTAGAATACTTTCCAGATTGGTGGCATTTCATATATGTTACCTGCTTGATCGTGCCAGTGTTCATGAGATTTCATCTCTCGTGACTTGATTCTAGTGTATGTCAGATATCTTCAGCCATTATGGAGATCTTGATCTATTGTATATATTCAGCTTTCATGGAGATCATGGTCCTTTGTATATCTTCAGCATGGAGATTCTGATCTATCTATATTGTATGTGGCCATGACCACACATGTCATATTTTTTATCATGTGTATTCATGGCCATTGTACTCTTATGTATCCGAGATTGCTCATGGGGTCTTCACTTAGTGAAACGATTCCATAGCATGTTCATTTGTGGCATATGTAACAATACCCCTATTTCCAAAAGATATTGGAAAATATCTCCCAAAATCATTTTTTTAATCCCCTCCAAATATGCCTTCCCAATTCAAAAAAAACCCTATTTTCTCTGTATATTGCATGTATCATTTTTTTCATTTACATTTTTTATACCCCTTTAGATTTCTACCTAGTATATTGACATGATACTCGACATTCATTCTTTTCCCTCACCATGCAAAGTAATTATTCATAAGTGTGTAGGGTTCCTTAACAATGACCTAAGGCTACTCCCTCTATGGTATTTCTCCTCTTTGTTCAATAAAATGAACTTTATGACCTCCCCCACACAAAGATATGCACTCCTCTCCTTGATCTATGGGATATAAGATCTTCTCAAGAGACTAGCCACCCCTTGTTGAAATACCTAGCACATGATATTGATGGAAACAAGGAGAATAAGAGAAGAAAATAATAATCCTCCTCATTTATGATGATGCACTTCAAGTGGACATGCATGTACCATGAAAGCTATGAGTAAATGACCCATATTTTCTTCTCAGTTTTTGGATATAATCCACTACGGCCTTTTTCATAGGGTGTTTGCTATTAGCCTACATGATAGTATGTTAGTAGAAATTTTGAGTTCCTTACTTCTTCTACAACAAAATCTTACTATTTAGTATTTTTATTTGACCATAAGATTAATGGATTGCTTGAAAATTGAAATAGAGCACCATATCTAGCAGCTTAAAACATTTTAGGTATTATCTCCAGGATTTTCAAGGAATTTCGATGTCTAGTGATCCAAATACTTGGATGTTATATGTAACCCTCTGGAGAAAACAAAAATATTTTGAAAGCAAGCTCAAATCATAGAAAATGGATAGATGGTGTCTGAGAATAGTCAAGCATTACCTCAATAGCAGTTGCCACATCACACATCTTTTGCAGAGATATTCTTGTAAAGATCTTGGTCCCTAATAACACAGGTCTTCCGATGGTAAGGGTACCAATTTTGTCAAAAACAACACATTTAACCTGCATTAACATACATTCCAAATGACAACGTTAAATGTAGTATTGGATAATTTTATACACTGTTTCATGTTAAAGTTAAACTTCTGTAGGGCTTTGTCAACTCTTAGAATCTCTTGGATTTCCAAATTCAAGGTCACAATATGTAACATGAAGTAGTATTTTCCACCTTTGGATGTCCTAGCAGGTCAGTTATAATGTCAGAAATATCATGTAATGACATTTACATGGAGGCCATTCTTCTTAAAGGAAGTGGATGTATGCTGACACAAAACTGTAGGTAGCCCCTATTGTGAATAGCTTGCTCCAAATTATGTAGTGGCCACAAAATCAGTAGTTTTGGAGAACACTAAGCTTCAAATTTTAAGGGTGAGGGGAAAAATAGAATGAACAAGCTCCTGAAGCTTTCTCCACAAAAATTGGAGCCATCAAAAAAGAGTTTAAGAATGCAGGTAAAGTAGGGTGTCTTCATTCCACTTTGTATCTGAAGTGAAAAGTTTTCTTCTAGTATTCTTCCAAAGTTCCTTACATGTTTAACATTATATCCCAAAATTTACAAAGTACATAGAAGCATAATAAACAAGAAAGGTTTACAATTCTTCCATATATCTCTGCTCCTAAAATCGTAAGGGGTTAGCTCAACCAATTGTCACCAAACTTGTTGGCCATTTTGATAGTTTTATTCTTTCAAGGGCTTGGTATGAATCCCCTTGGGTTAGGAACACTAGTATACAACAATGGATTTACTAGGGATACTATCCAAGAATGTGGGGAAGCATCCTTTGGGATTCCCCATGAGCGTTTTCCCTTGAAAAAAAAATCTATGCTCTTGAATGTCAATAAGAAGTACCCCTTTCTAAGATAGCACTTTTGAAGGAAAAGAACATCCTTGAAAATTACTAATGCACCATTTGGAAGCTAAATGTTGACTGAAATATCAACAACAATACTTTTCTTCCAAAAACAATGGATGTTAATCAATAAGTCAAACGAAATCATTTCACATATTGTTTCCTTCTAGTGCTAATTAAGATTTTGCTTCACTAGTCTACACCAACAGATTTATTAAGGATACCATCCAAGAATGTGGGGAAGCATCCAAGGGTTTTCCCCGGATAAAAATATCTATGAACATCAATAAGAAGTGCCCCCTTTCTATGGTAGCACTTTTGAAGGACAAGAACATCCTTGAAAATTACTAATGGACCATTTGGAAGGTACATGTTGACTGCAAGATCAGTAACAATACATTTCTTCCAAAAATAATGGATGTTAATCAATCAATCAAACAAAAGAATATCACATATTGTTTCCTCTATTGCCAAGTAAAATTTTGCTACAGCATTTCTATTCAAGGGAAAAATATTCACAACCTTTTATGATAAGCAAAATGGCCTTTGAAGGAGAACAAAAGGTGGACTTTGATCCTTTGTGATGGACAACTACCTTAATGATCCAAACGAGCAAGTAATATAATGTTCTATAATAAGTTGAAATCAAATACCTTATGAGCACCTTCTAAAGCATTACTACCCTTGATCAACATACCCTGGTAAGCACCTTTCCCTGTGGCAACCGTTACTGTAGTTGGAGTTGCAAGTCCCAAAGCACAGGGACAAGAAATGGAAAAAACTGATATTCCAAACTATAGCGCTAACTCAAATCCATCCATTGATGCCGAGATCCATGTTTCAGGAAAGATCACAACTTCCCCAGAAATGAACCAACCAAGCCACATTATATTAGCAGCTGCAACAACCTGAATGCCATTGTTATCATCGAAAATCTAATTTTCCCTTATCAAAAATTAACTTTTCTTGGAATAAATTAAATTTCTTGTCATGATAATATACTTACCAAGGGAACAAAGAACCCGGAAATTTGGTCAGCAAGTTTTTGTACAGGTGCTTTGGCCATCTGGGTGGCCTCTACAAGTTCTACAATTTGAGACAATGTAGTTTCTAAACCTACATGCATGACTTTAACAAGCAAAAACCCATTCTTGTTCATGGTTCCACCTATGACCTTATTCCTGTACCTCTTTGCAACAGGCCTAGCCTCACCTGTGATCATGCTCTCATTAACATGGCTCTAACCTTTTATCACAATCCATTCTATTGAAAACTTAGTACCTGAAACAACCCTGATGATATCATTATGCTGGATAAGCTGATTGCTTATCTCCATCTCTAAGGTCACATTTCCATCATCATCTAAAGTTAGCAGCATTGCAGTATCAGGTGCAAGGTCCAAAAAAGGTGACATGTTCATTAAAATTTAAGGTGATGATAAACGGTACTGCAACAATGAAATTGAATGGTGTGTCACTATCTACAAAGTTGCATTTAGAAAAATCAAATAAGCTTAGAAAAGTGTAAGTATGATAATAGTTGTGTGACCATCCACATGAAATAGTATTATAGTGACATTCTTAAAAAAATGGATTCTCAACAATCCAAGCCTAAAATTTAATTCACTTCTTTATTCAACAGAGTACGGATATCACATACCTCGGACATTGTGGAACAACCTACCCTGCCACCTAAAACCTTTCAGTTTTGCTTCCAGTCACCCTAAAGCCAAATGATTACCTAGAAGGCTGGTTTCTATCACCCAGTACTTCTATGCCTGAGCTCCTTGGTAATCTAGTTTGTGTAACAGATGTCAAACAATGTGTTTAGCTAACAATTCCTAAAATTAAGAACATAACATATGCATGACATAAGGACTTTCTTGAAGAACTTAAATAAAGTTTTTAAGAGGAACCCCCCGCCACACACACACACACACACAACTGAACATATTATTATATAGACTCACATCATCTTCTTCATCCACTGTCATGGCATGCTCATGCCATATATGATGATCAAGTAAACTTAACAGTCTTACAATAGTGTCCACTGGGGCTAGATGTAAATTATTCCTTGAATGTGCAAATGTGATTTCATTTGCAAGTTTTATTTCAAAAAGAGGAATCCATGCACCCTCCTTTTCACCTTCATCTTCTCTAGGAATTTCTGCTCTCTCAAGATAATCATCCAACATTTCACAAAAGTCTGCAACAGTTCCATTTGCAAATATAAGATTGCAACCCAATATCCAAATCTTAACAAGTGGGCAGGAAAACAAGGAAATTTTAATAAAACCATGCTTCATTATATCAAACCTTGATGATCACGAACTTTTGACTTGCCCCTATCTACCACTTCTCCAATTGTGTCTTTTCTTATTATTCTGGACTTTCTTCCAGACATGGGTGTTTGCATGTTCTGAAATTCATAATCACTTTTAAAAATTTAGAAGCAAAACATCCTATTCATTACAAATTTTCTTGCCACAAAGAACTGTATAGCTAATTACTACAAGAATTATCACCTTCATTCCTTATCACTATATTTCACTATTTCTATTACTATGTTAATTTAATTATATGTTATGCCATCTTACAAGTATTTGTAGTTGTCCATGTATGCCTCAAACACAAAAATCTTTACTTACTATGATAAAGTCTATAATATCCTTGACCTTGCGTAAGACTAATCAGAAAAGAAACATTATGAAAGAAGACTGAAATAATTTCAAAATGAAGCCACTGTAATGAACCATTAAATATCCACTACGAAGCTCAAGTTTATCATGGTGAGCAAAAACCTAGGTGATTTTCAATTCCAATTAAAGGTTTTCTTCTTGCATTTTTTGGACTTCCTCTAGATTCAATAGTAACATTAAACATGGGCATAAAAGTTTATGCAAAATATAATATTGATAAAACTACTTAAATGTACAATTCCTAACGGTAATAAAATTAGACGTACAAAACAATCCAAAATCTATTGTTCACATAAGCAACTTCTTCAATATAGAAACATCTTAGACATCTTCCAACCTCATGCACCTTAGTCAATTGGTTGCATTATTTTAGACCGATGTCTTTTAATGACAAAGTCTGGACAAAAATTGTAAAATGCAAACATGTAGTTGTTACGGAAAGAAATTCCTATGGCTTGGGGTACCACAACAGACAGCTACACTCCAGAAATCAATCTTTCCCAATATGCAATAGAAATAAAAACGTCTAACACTAAAGGATTGAACCTCGTACCTTATTCCGGACGGTTGAAGTAGATCGCCGTTGAGCTTTCCAATCTTCAGCTTGAATTGTTATAGCACGTCCTCAACAACAAGTAAACAATAGAAGCATACTATATTTCATGGTGTTAGATCTATTCTAGCATATATAATCAATAATGTATAAGCATTTGACATATTCCAATGGATACAATATTCATTCAAATACACATTACTGGACAGGAAAAGATATTTCTATTAATATGAATCAGAGATTACAAGTGACAACCTCTGATGGCACGTCTGCGAACCGGAGAAACTGAATCCCCCACTTGGGCCTCCACCACCTCAATCCTCCATCACTTCGATAGCAAGCTTACTAGAAAAAGGCAAGTTTGGGAAGAACAAAACAGTGCTCCAAGGGACAAAGGGATGCAGACTCAAGCATAAGTTCTGGCAACAATGGACTATAGTTTCGATACTCTCAATTCTCTCTTATTCTTTCAATGTCTCAATGGGTTCCTTATATAGCTTTTCAAAGTGATACTGAAAGGTCGAATCCATGCGATCTCAAGGCATATGGAAGGCCAAGAGTCATATGAGTCGGATCCAAGTCAAGGAATGCTCCAAAGTATTTTGGATTATGCACACATCCCGATGTACGTGACTATAGAGGGAATATCCGCGTCTGTACATGGTTATCGGGGAAAAGGCCGCGTATATCATTTTTCTAATGTTTTTAGGAATGGTCAATGATACATCAAAAGACAACAATTGGTCCATAGGGCCTAATGAGTCTATAGTGGGACAGGGGAAGGCCATACAATGTGTGATTCACCTAGTGTGGTGAAATCCGCTATAACAGAGGTATGTTGATTGAATTGAATTTCCTTGAAGCTAAATTTGAAACATATTGCTTCTTTGGAGAAGGCAGTACTGGTGCAGTCATGCTCTGTAACTTTTGTTGTTCCATTTTTGGATCAGCCAATGATTCAATTGAAAATTTATCATTTGCACTCCAGAAATCCAAATGAATACATTAATAGATCTGATAAATGATGTTCTTGCAGCACGCTGACCTTCAGGCTCAAATATCTCAATAGAAGTGTCAAAAACACTAAAAGATGTTGGAATGATTCAGGCCTTGTCCTCTACACTTGAGAATCTAGATTTAGATCATCCTAAGTGTGTACACTTGTATTCGATGTTGGAATGATTCAGGCCTTGTCATGTACACTTCTATTCGATGAGTGTCTTAGATTTGAAAGTTGGACACATAAGGCTGACTTTTGTATTTGTAGCAATTTGGAGAATGGTGTAATAGTTTCTATAATATGAATGGGTTCAGATATAGTGTCCAAGTTGACATGCATATACTGAATTAGATAGGCCTATTATTTGAAATTGTTACATGAAAATAAAGAGTGGGTCAACAGGGAAGAAGACAAATTGTTCACTGGGTAAAATTTGCAGTAAGATATTACAAATAGAGAAGTTGTGACCTTTGGCATATTTTTTTCATTATGAACATCAATATTATTTCTTCAACCTTTGACCATAAGTGTTATAGCTTCTGTACATTGTTTTAAAGGTATATAAAGAAAAGTTTGGGTGATTCTTTTTACTTGACTGAAGAATGCCAATTCTTAGATGTTTTTCAGTTTCTTTTCTCTATTTGTTGTTTAAGCTTATACATGGACCATGGTTTAGCCCCAAACACTTACCTTATGACTAGTCAAACTATAATTGTAGGAGCAGTATTTATTTTATCAAGTTGTTTATTGCTTAATCAATAATAAACTATTCAAGCATCACAGGGCTAGTCAAAGAGCGTGGTTGGTGCAATTTGTCTTCTGAGAAAAGGTCTTCTCAAGAAAATTCTCATGGGGGCATTCAATCACATAACATTTCAAAAGAGGCTTCATCAAATATTCAAGAGGGGACCTCCTTAGTATGTTTTTGTTTTCTTTGATCTAAACTACTGTTATAGCAGATTTCACCACACTAGGTGAATCACACATTGTATGGCCTTCCCCTGTCCCGCTGCAGACTCATTAGCCCCTATGGACCAAGTGTTGTCTTTTGATGTATCATTGACCATCCCTAAAAACATTAGAAAAATTATATACGCGGCCTTTTCCCCGATAACCGCGTACATACGTGGATATTCCCTCTATAGTTTCATACATCGGGATGTGTGCATAATCCAAAATCCTTTGGAGCGTTCCTTGACTTGGATCCGACTCATATGACTCCTGGCCTTCCATATGCCTTGAGATCACACGGATTTGACCTTTCAGTATCACTTTGAAAAGCTATATAAGGAACCCATTGAGACATTGAAAGAATAAGAGAGAATTGAGAGTATCGAAACTATAGTCCATTGTTGCAAGAACTTATGCTTGAGTTTACATCCCTTTGTCCCTTGGAGCACTGTTGTGTTCTTCCCAAGCTTGCCTTTTGCTAGTAATATTGCTATCGAAGTGATGGAGGATTGAGGTGGTGGAGGCCCAAGTGGGGGATTCAGTTTCTCCGGTTCGCAGACGGGCCGCCAGAGGTTGTCACTTGTAATCTCTCATTCATATTAATAGAAATATCTTTTCCTGTCCAGTAATGTGTATTTGAATGAATATTGTATCCATTGGAATATGTCAAATGCTTATACATTATTGATTATATATGCTATAATATATCTAACACCATGAAATATAGTATGCTTGTATTGTTTACTTGTTGTTGAGGACGTGCTATAACAATTCAAGCTGAAGATTGGAAAGCTCAACGGGGATCTACTTCAACCATCTGGAATAAGGTATGAGGTTTGATCCTTTAGTGTTAGATGTTTTTATTTCTATTGGATATTGGGGAAGATTGATTTCTGGAGTCTAGCTCTCTGTTGTGGTAGCCCAAGCCATAGGAATTTCTCTCCATAATAGAATTGGCGACTCCACTGGGGAGTTCCTAGTAATTGTCCTTTGGGGGTTGATCTTTTGGCATTCAATGTATTTGAATTGCTCTCTCTCTCTCTTGTTTCTATGTCGGGTATGGGGGCATGTATGCCTGGTAGAGCCTGATTGGTGTGAATTTAGTCTCAGCCTGTCTGTTCGCCTAAAATTTGTGCATCTTTTTCTTCATGTACGCGGGTTTGTTACTTACAGTCGCATATACACGCAATTTCCCTTGGGATTGCCGTGTATACACGTGGTCTCACTGCGCACAATCGCGTATGCTCTGGTTTTTACCTTTTTGTGGAAGATAGTGGATTGCTGGGTGAATGCTGTTAGTTGCTGAGTCTCCTTTGGCACTGCCTGAGTCTGTTAATACCTCTGTTTTTTACCAGAAATGTTTTTTTAGCCTAATTTTTTTCTTTTAGGAAAGTTCTTGTCATGGCATCTTTGATTTTTTGTTTGAGATTAGTGCATTAGAGTCCTTTTTCCTTAGTTCTTTACTGGAATGTTGTTTATGTGTGCTTGCAGAGTCTGGGGTGGTTAGAATCATTCTTTTGCTTTTTGTATCTCTTTATTTTCAAAAAATCCAAAATATTTGCTTATCATCATGCATTGCATTATGCATTTTGCATTGTACTTGCATTAGATCTAGATTTTGTTTGGAGTAATAGTTAGGAATTCATATAGGGAAATTTGCATTCAGCATTTGAAGAAGAAATTGTGCATTCACGTAGTACACATACCCTGTTTTCATGGACACAATGCATTTCCATTGATTGTTAGGTGTGCATTTTACTTCTTGTTGCGTCATAACACCATTAGTTGCACAACCATATCCTATTTTTGAGTAATAAATCCAAACTAAAATCAACGCTAAATAAAATGAATTACACTCTTTTCTTTTCTAGGGTGCACCAACAAGCTTAGGTTTTAGGATCTTGGAATAGTTCATTGAAAGTTAATTCTCCAAGATCACTAAACAACAACAACTAGGTGTCTGTCTAGGGAGTGTGTGAAATCCTTGGTATAACCAGCATTCTCAAGAAGCTCCTCTCAAAAGGGAGTCAAGCACTAGGCAGTGTGAGCAGTTGTTGATTGGGATAACCCCTGGTCGAGAACTGTGTAGCACCGGTGATATAGCCAGGATTGTATTCGTATCTGGGGGCTCTTTCGGGAGTTTCGGGCTTTGCTACCCTACCCATACGGTTAATGCTGCCTACGACTGTCTGCCTGAGCATTGATTATATTGAGGTGACCTTAGTGACCTTACCTAGGATATCGAGGGGTTACGTGTAGAGGTTATTCTGCATGTGTCCTGGCTAGGTTGGGGTCGGACAGCATAGTCGCTTTACGCGTTGAAGCTGAGGGCCACAATAATTGGTTTCGAACCTCCGCTTGTGGTGACAAGGGCCTCTCAAGCCTCTCCTAGGCGAGACATACTGGCCACATTCAGGAACTCACTTATCCAGCCCTTGTTTGCTTGCTTTTGACTTTAGATTTTATAGTGATTGCTCTGTGCACGCTAGTTGGCCTAGGGTTGACGTAAATAGAGAGTCTTTGCTTTTTTGTTGAGTCATTGTGGAGTCAGGTGCGGTTCCATGCCGTTCTTGTCGGTTAGCAGGACTTCCACCTTCCACTTCTCCTCCTCCTTTGGGAGAGGGGCCTAGACGGTCCAGGCGGACTGTGTCACACATTGATTCACACACCATGGAGGATCATTCAGAGACTATTCCTGAGCCACCTCCTCCTATTCGTATTGACGATGGGGAATTTACTCCTACATATGATCCCTCACCTAACCTAGCTGATATCAGTCACGTTATTTCCCAGATAGGATCTTTGCATGATAGACCTGCTCACACTAGGACAGATTCCCCATTAACCCGTTACCGGTATGGAATGCCGGATGATGCCGAGACTCACTTTGACCCTCCTAGCACCAGCTATGGTAGTTATGTTACGACTGGTTTTCCTATGCACGATTTGACATTTCATGTTGAATCCGACTTTGATCCTAACACTATACCTGGGGGCATTCCCATGCCTTACCTTGCGGAGAGGTTTGGGAGTACTAGTCACATTGCACCTTCCATCCCAGCAGTGGAAGCTCCATCTTATATACCTACTAGGTCTAGAGTTAGTGATGCCATAGCGATACCAGGTTCTAGACGAGTGACGATAGGCACTAGCACATATATTCTTACCGATATTCCTTCATCCTCGCTTCCGAGTTCTTCAAATACAAATCCTCCACCTTACTCACGTGGTCCTTCAAGTCGGCATGTAGCTACGAGTCAGATCTGTACTGCGATTACTAGACCTATTATGTCTCAATCCTACATACCACCCATAGTTTCGAGAGGTTATGTTCATGTTTCTAGAGGTCATTTTGCTACTTCCTCGACATATATCCCTACTTCTGCTATGTATATTCCTACTTCTGGAATGTATATTCCTACCTATGGAATGTCTCATGGGGCATCGCAAGCGATGACCTATGGACCCTACTATGGGGCGCAGTATGGACAGGTCTCTTCACCTTACGGAGGCGGGTACTCACAACCTGCTTGCTCTCCCAACTATGGCTTTGTAGCTCCTACTAGTCAAGGTCCACCTCATTATCCGACTTCCATGCCACCCTATACGGGTCATACAGGAGGAGGTCACTATGGACAAGGTCATGGTGGTAATCAATCCTATATGAACCAGGGAGTGGTACCTAGACCTCATCATACTAAGCTCCCTTTCCTCATGACACTCAATTTACTTGACTTATCGAGACTTACGAACGATCCTGTGGCTCATGACCCGGCTTGGCCGGCTATCCCTACCAAGCTTCCTTTGGACATACCTAAGTTCAAAGGAAAACCAGGAGAGGATCCGAGTGAACATGTTACGACATTCCACCTATGGTGCTCTTCCAATTCATTGCATCAGGACTCAGTCCGTTTGAGACTATTTCAACGCACCCTTACAGGGCCTGCAGTAAAATGGTATATAGAGTTACCTAGGGGTGCCTTTACTTTGTTCGACAACCTTGCGATGACTTTCCTTAATCACTTCCAGCTACCGGTACGATATGATGTTGGTACTAAACTCTTGTCGACATTTCGGCAAGATAAAGCCACCCATATTTCTGATCATATTCAGGAGTGGCGTAGATGGAAGAGATTAATCAAAGCCTTTATACCACTGGAATTCCTCCTTGAGTGGTTCCTCAAATCTTTATTGCCATATATCGCAAAGGATGTTTCCACATCCGGAGTGTAGAATGAGGAACAAGCCATCTTTAGGGTGCAAGAACTAGACTTGATCTATGCCCAGTCTGGTTTGTTATATGAGATTATACCTAATGCCCCTCGTTCTAGTTTCGATCCCAAGGTCAAACCTGGACCACATGCCGATGGCATAGTGGGTAGTACAAGTAAGAAACCTGCAGGTTCGGTTGTGAAACAAGTTTCTCAGTTGTTAATCAACCAATCTGCCTCGGGACAAGCTACGGCTTCATATCAGCACGCCCAAACGGTGAATGTACTTGCTGTGCAATCATCCGAACAGAAGGGTAACCAGCAACTTGGACGGAATCGAAAAAAGGGTAAAAACAATAATAAGAAGGGTGGGAATAAAAATGATAATGCCAACAATAATGACAAGAACAATAAAAATGTTGGGGGGGACAAGCAAAATAAACGTAAGGTTAAGTTTCCTTGCAAGCTTTGTAAGGACGATCACCTCACTTACTTGTGCCCTAGGATGGATGAAGCTTCAAAGTTCATAGCACAGGGCCCAGCTGTGTTAACGAACCCTTTACCACATAACTAGAATATGAACTCGAAGTCCCATGATCAATGTATTGATGAAGATCCACCTGAAACTAGTGGTCGTGGGTGCATTAATATGGTCCGTGCCGCAAAAGTTGTGACGCGTGCGAAAGATTATTCTTCGTCACAACCCAACCCAAGAAAAGAACCTGATCCACCAGAAACCCCTTTGCATATTGAGAAACCTGCGGATAAACCTGAGGCTGCACCTCACATTCCTAAGGGGGTACTTAAGTGTTCGGGACATAATCCAAATGCCCAAGCCACCCAGAATTATTCAGTTGTCGAGGACTTGGGTCATACTCCTTGTGCGATGTCTGCATTAGAAGTGCTTCAGAGTTGTCCGTCGCAAAGGAAGGCTTTGCTTTCCACTCTTGGTGTGAATGGTGATGATTCTTCCTCAGTGATCAAGTTTGAAACCGTAGGACATCAACCTCACTTGCCCTACTATGTGTCCCTTTTGGTGCATGTAGAATGTCTTAATATGATCGTCAAACGTACTATGATTGACGAGGGCGCTGCCGCTTCTGTGATGTCTTTGTCTTGTTGGAAGGGTCTTGGTTCTACTGAGTTGTCAAAGTCTACACCCATGTTAACTGCTTTTGATGGGAGATCGTTTAGGCCGCACGGTATCCTTCCTTCACTTAAAGTCCGTTTGGGAGGGAAGACCGTTGCGATAGAGGTCGAGGTGGTTGATGTGCCCCTGGACTACAATCTCTTACTGGGAAGGAATTGGATGTATAGTATGCAAGCCGTTCCGTCTTCCGTATTTCGCGTTGTATGCTTTCCTCATAATGGGAAGATTGTAACGATTGATCAGATGGTGTTCAAGAATCCACCTGTTAGTGCATCTTCGGAAGCTTCGGTTTCGAAAGTTGAACATTCCTAGCCGGCAACTGGGAGTGTGGGTGTAGGTATGTATCCTTCCCTCATGGGAACCTTTAGTTGTCCTGCACCCGTCCTCATGATAGGAGCTAGTTTCGATGATGCTTCCACGTCTACGAGATCGGTGCCTTTTCGCACAAGTCATATGGGAGATCTTTGGATTCTTCCTTCACTGAGTCCTTCGAGTGAGGCCATTGAGACGAGTGTGTCGTTTTCTTGCATCCATGATAGATTACCAAGATAATATTCAATCTGTTGCAGAGCCTTGTTCTTCTTCTTCACGGACATAGGTGGAAGACCCCTATGTGCTGCTGGCATGGGCAGTACAGTCTTCTCATGCCCACGATTGCCTTGATATGGTTTTCCCTTCAGATGAAGCGATCATCGAGGCTATGTCGGGAGTTGAGCCACCATGGGAGGAACTCCATCATAGATCATATTTCCTTCCAGAGATTGAACTTTTGGAGCATGAGGATTACAGGGAGATTCTTAGACAGAAAGCTGGTAGGCCCATGATTCCATTAAGCTCTCATGGTCAGATGGTTGATGGAAACATGGCAAACATATCATCAACTATGCCTATCAAAATTTCTCGCAACCCTGGTACAATTGAGAATGTATACATTGGGGCAGATTGTTCCCAAGATGAGATTCGTGAGTATACCGAGCTGTTCAAGGAATTCTGTGATGTTTTTGCTTGGTCTTACGATGAGATGCCAGGGATTGGCCCTCGGATTGTCGAACACAAAATTAAGTCTTACCCCAACGTGAAGCCTGTTCGACAACGTTTACGCGTGGTAAATCCTAGGAAAGCACCCGCCATAAAGGCAGAGATAGAGAAGCTATTAAAAGCTGGTTTCATCTATCCCGTTCCCTTGACGGAGTGGGTTTCAAATCCTGTTTTGGTGGATAATAAGCAAGGAGTGATCCGTATATGCATTGATTTCTGTGATTTAAATCGTGCCTGTCCTAAGGATAACTTCCCCACACCATTTATAGATCATATTTTGGATGAGTGTGCGAGTAGTGAGGTGTTCTCCTTTATGGACGGTTTTTCTGGATATAATCAGATTCAAATTAAACCTGAGGACCAACATAAGACTGCATTTATTTGTCCTTGGGGAACATTTGCGTATCGAAAAATGCCTTTCGGCCTTAAAAACGCCGAAGCTACCTTTCAGCGGGCGATGACCTTGATTTTCCACGATCTTAAGTCCATTATTGAAGTATTTTTGGATGACCTCGCTGCTCATTCTCGCATGAGGATGCGTCATTCTTATCACTTGAGATTGGTGTTCGAAAGATGCCGGCACTATGCTGTTAGATTAAACCCTCATAAGTGCATCTTTTGCGTAAAATCGGGTCATTTGTTAGGATTTATCATTTCGAAAGAGGGTATAAGAGTCGACCCCTTGAAGGTGGAGGAAATACTTCAGTTGTCTCCCCCGCGAAATATTTGTCATCTTCAGTGTTTACAGGGCATGGAAAACTTCCTACAAAGATTTGTTGTCAATTTTTCCAATTTGACTAGAGGTTTCATGCGTCTCCTGAAGAAGGATACTCCCTTTGAATGGGATGAGCGAGCCCAGGAGTCCTTCGATGCACTTAAGCGAGCCCTAGCATCGGCCCCAATGATTAGTCCTCCGGATTATAGCCGTGATTTCTTATTATATGTGGCCGCGTCTTTAGAGACGAGTGGGATGGTTTTGGTTCAGGAAGATGAGGAGCTCCACGAGCATGTCATATATTATCTAAGCCGAAACCTCATTGACGTAGATATTTGGTATTCTCATGTCGAGAAGCTTGCCTTAGCCACCATACATGCAGTGCAGCGTTTGAGACATTATATTCTCCTTCGCCAAACCTTGGTTGTTTCCCATGTCAATCCATTTCAGTTCATCCTCACACATAGGATGATTGGGGGAAAATATAATAAATGGATTGTCATTCTGCAAGAGTTTGATCTCGAGTTTCTTTTGGCAAAATCGAAGAAATCTTTAATCTTTGCAGAGCTCATATCGGATTTTCTGAGCGAGGCTGAGGAGTCGGTATGTGAAGATACGTTCATTGATGAACACATTTTCTTGATCTCAACGACTGACCCATGGTACGGTGATATCATAGTATATTTGCAAACGCAGAGGACCCCTACTCACCTCTCGCGAGATGAGCGACGTCGATTACGTCACGTTTCCAAGAACTACTTCATAGTGGACAATACTTTGTACCGCCGTGGAATAGATTCCCTTTTACGACGTTGTTTAACTCATGATGAGGCTGACGTAGTGCTTAATGATTGCCACAGAGGGGAATGTGGTGGTCATTTATCTAGGCTTTCTACAGCTCAAAATATTTTGAGAGCAGGACATTTCTGGCCATCGATCTTCAAGGATTGTATTGAAGTGGTCAAGAGGTGCCACCCTTTCCAGGTGTTTGCACGTAACATGCGCTCGAATCCTACCCCGTTACACCCTATTATCACCGCCGGTCCCTTCACCAAGTGGGGGCTAGATTTTATGGATTGCAACCCAGCTTCGGCTGGGGGGCACCATCATATCATAGTGGCTATCGATTACTTCACGAAATGGTCTAAGGTAATGCCTAGAGTAAAATCTGAAGGTGAGACAGCCGCTCACTTCGTATTGAACCAAATAATCTCTAGGTTCAGGATTCCAAGAGAGCTTGTCACTGACCATGGCTCGCACTTTCAGAATCGTATGATGGAAGAGTTGGCATCCAAGTTAGGATATAAGCAAGAGCACTCCTCTTCTTACTATCCTCAAGCGACTGGACAGGTTGAAACTGTGAATAAATCACTTAAGTCCATTATCCAACGAACCATCACACAAAGCAAGACGAATTGGCATATTATGTTGTACCTTGCTTTGTGGGCATACCGAACCACGGTAAAGATTGCCACTGGTTTTTCTCCATATCAGCTTGTTCATGGAGTGGAGTCAATATTGCCGGTTGAATGCGAGATTCCTTCGTTGAAGTTAGCCATGGAACTCTTACCAGACACTTCACCTTTGGAGGAGCGTTTGGTTCACCTTGAGCAACTCGATGAGCAGCGTAGAGATGCCTTGGTGACTCTAGAGGTTAATAAGCGTCGCGTGAAGGCCCAATACAATAAGTCTGTCTGTCCGAGAGTGTTTAGTGAGGGAGACTTGTTCCTTTTGTGGGATCAATCGAAAGAACCCTTGGGGGCAGGGAAGTTCAATCCTATGTGGCATGGTCCTTATGTGGTCAAGCGTGTATTAGAGAATGGTGCCTATGAGTTAGTGGATTATGAAGGGACAGTCTTGGTGGAGCCTAGAAATGGGCTCTATCTTAAGAAATACTATGCATGATCTTTAGCCAAGGCTGTTTGTTGTATATTATTGTACAGCTTTTTTGCATAGTTAGGTCTTGTTTATCGTGATCGGGTTTGTGATTAGTTTCCATTTCTTGTGGCAGATGTCAATGGAATCTTCCACCTACATAGGATTCGCGGATGGTGCAAGCCGTCACACTCAACACTCAGCCTCAACTGCTTAGGTGAATTTTACTCCTATGGGCCATGTACTGTCTTCAGGAGGTGTATGTCTACAGCCATCTTCCAACAATGTTGCTGAATACAGTGTCGTTATCGAGCTTCTACGGGATGCCATTTCGCATGGTGTTCTCTCTCTTGAGGTACGTCTTGATTCATAGTTAGTAGTGTCACAGCTAAATGGTTTGTACCATGTTAGAGATCCGACGTTATTGAGAAGATTCTTACGTGTGAGATTGCTAGAACGACAATTTGAGAACATAACATATATACACATTCCAAGAAATTTTAATCAAATTGTTGACTCATATGCTAACTATGTGTTAGATTGGCATTTGTTTCATTCATTATAAATTAATCATAAACACAAGTTTTACACATGTAAATAAATAAACCGATCACCATAAAAAAAATTTATATACATCAAAAATGTGGTAATACATAGTGTCATAATACAAAATTGGGGCTTTGAAAGCCACCATCATATACACGGTAGTACAAAATAGATACACTCCCAGGTGTCTAGTCCTGTGGAGGTCGATGAGGGTTGTGATCATGATATGTCACCATGGCTCTAGCTAGCCGCCGAAATAAACGCACCCATGCGCGTGGTACACCAACCACCTATCTCTGCATAGCCTCAGGCAAGTCCTCGACTTGCACCATGGGAATCATGTGAGTCAGTTGCACAAAGTTGGTATGGATGCTTTGGAGCGTTCGCTTCGCATCCACACCAGTGATATCGTCTCCTATTCCCCTCCGTCTATGACGTGGGAAGCCCTCTGGTCGCTGTGGTCCCACATCTGCACATCAATGGTAGATTTCACTATGTATTGTCACCCAAAAACATGTCTTTTTTATTCCATTAATCAAGAAAACACAAAAAAATTAAATACTTCAAAAAATTTAAAAAAAAAGTAAGGGTCGAGATTCGTCACCTATGTCTCCATATGCTGATCCTGGTGGTAATGGCATGTTCAGGTCTCCCCGGAAGTCTATCCCTGCATAAGGGTAGTCCTCTATGGCAACAATCTGTCATCGCCACCATGAAAAAAAGTCTGCTGGATAAGGGTTGGCCACCCTACCACCCCCCAGTCTACGCATTGCGTCTGTCCAATGTCGTTGGGGCGTATCTCGAACCCCGTGGAGAGGAACATCCACTCTAGGGCTCAATCTTGGAACACGCTCGAAGAAAAACGTGCTCAAGATACTGCTGAACCCGAAGTTCCGTATCCTACCTACCTTGAACTCACTGAGCTGATGTTTCATGTTGCTTAGTAGGGAAGTGCTCCAGTCATAGATGGTCGGTGTCATGCACTCCACCACATAGAACATCAGTGGCTGAGAGGCCTCTTGGAGTGATGCTAAGCCTGCTATCCTACCCAGCGTCAGTAGTATGGCCTTTAGGCCCAGTACCTGTATAGCGTTGGTGGGAACTTGTCTCCCCACCTTCTCCATCTCTGGGTAGAAGTACACAGCTATGTACTCGTCAATAGTCAGCCCATGACCTGGCCCTCCGCAGGCACGAAGGTTCACCATCTCACCTCGCCATGATAGACCTGTGATAAAATAGATATCCTCCACCTCAATGGTGAGGGACATACCGTCTAGCCGGAAGGACTCTGAGTCCGGATCCCAATAATCTACAAGCATCTGTAGTAGTCCTGGTTTGGCCCTCAAGCCTCCTAGGCACCAAAACTTGTAGAGTCCTCACCTTCTTAGAGCTTCTTGAGCCATTCTATCAGCCCTTCCTGCTTCCTCTACATCACCGTGCTCGCGTTCTCGCCACTCTAGCACCATCCTGCATGAGAAGTTGACCAAAATGTCCATTAGATTCTTGTAAATATTTATGCGCGACGTCATACACGGCTATTTTCAAAACAGCCGCGTATGTATGCGGTTTCTGGTCCCTTTTCCACGTATATCCAGCCCTATACGTGGAAAAAACCTCGATACCGGCGTGGGCCGTAGCGCTCATGTAAGTTTGGCCTTTAAAAATTCATTTGACCATGAAAAATTATAAAATTTGTATTGAAATACAAGCTAAGAACATGAATAAATACCTGGAAGAATCGGTTGTGAATTCCGTCGGCTGGATCTCCTGGAATTCGCAGTTGAATATCAGAGCTCAAATGGGTAAAAGTTTCAAATTATTTATATTTTTTACTATTTATAGAAAAAATTTCAAATATTTGAAAATTTTTACCCCCTTTCCTATAGTTTTGACTGTTTCTAACCTTTTTGGACCATTTCTGACCTAATCTGTGATGTAGAACACCATTTTCAGTGCTGTTTCAGCCTTTGGATTGACCCGTTCGTACTGATCTCAGGTATAACGTCTATACTGGCATATAGGTTAGGTTCACCACCATTAACATTTTGCATGACCTTATGACCATGTCACTATATCCTTAGGTACGAACCCACTCTATTATGTCATGAAACCTTCTTGCTGCTATAGAAGTGGCATGATATGAGTGGTAGAGACTCACCTTACATGGGTACCCTAGTTACCGCCTTATTTGCATTTGGTGCACATGCCGATGTTTCCCCCTTTAGGGTGTGGGAGTCTGTTGTATAGTATTTGCATGACATTTAGCAAGAGCCTCATACTCCTCTTGATCTTATGCTGGCCTGTTTCCCCCCAGACTCCCCTTATATCAAGTTGTGGATGCATTATCATGAGCTTTTCCTATCTTATTGAGCTTTATGCCGGCTCCCCTGACATTGCGTTTCAGCCATATATCCCTAGCTTGTCTCATGTCTAGCCATGTAGAGCCTTTATTTATATCCTTCGCAGCTTGATTCCCTTTTTACCGGGAGGGGATTTTTCCCCCGAGTGTCGATATCCTACACATGTATCCTTGCATTGAGCATAGGTATGTTCCACTGCTTGGAACTAGTTTTTTTGCCCTAAATGGCACTTGTCTCCTCCTAGTTTGTAACTATAAAGCTAGTTTATTCTTTTTTCAAGCTTTTCAAATAACTGAAAAAGACCCAAAAAAATAAAAAAACCAAAAAGCCGGACAAGAAAAGATATTATCTTTGGCAGCTGTCGAGTCGTGTCGCCTTCGAACAGAGCACTGTATATCACATCCATTGGTTGCGTTATAGTTTGACTTTAGGAGTTGTACTTGTTATCTGAGTTTTATCTCCACCGACTAGTTAAGCTTCCAGTCGCTATGGAGCCTCTATTGATGCCTTTTGCGTCATAGAGATGTCCTAGTTTGTATATTGAGTCTATGCTGCCTTCATTTAGTCACCATATGCCGTTATGCTCTTGTTCGAAGGAATTTGAAACCTGAGTCGGCCATTCCTCAGTTATCTTGACTTTGCATGTCGGCCATTCCCGGTACAGTTACTGGTTCGTGCACCTTATGATCGAGTTCTTCCATATTATATAGCCTTGTTGAGTACCTCGTGTTGGATGATGGGGGATGCCCTAATGCCCTCCTTCCAGCGGATTTCATCCCATCGACTTCAGATCATTTATTCTGGGATTGGAATCTAGAGTCATTTTGAGTGCCTTGAGACTTGTAGTCATTAGTGGCAGTTTCTCTCGCCATCGACAGTTTTGGGAATACATCAATGTCCCCTGATCGATGGATTCTCTCAAGTGTTTGACCTCAACACATTTATTCACACTTGTTAGTTTGCACTCTAGTACCTTGATTCCCATTTTCATTATTGGTGGGTGATCTTGCGTCTGTTAACGGTATACATCAATGACCGGTAATCAGACGATGAACTACTATGTTCGACCTCGACACCTCTATTTCGCATAGTAGGACATGTACTCGTAGCAGTTTGTGTAGAAGACCTTCCAGATTGGTGGCATCCACTATATGCTACCTCCTTGATCGTGCCAGTGTTCATGAGATTTCAGCTCTCGTGACTTGTTCCAGTATATGTCAGACATTTCCAGCCACTATGGAGATCTTGATTTTTTATATATCTTCAGCCTTTGTGGAGATCATGATACTTTGTATATCTTCATCATGGAGATTCTGATCTATGTATATTGTACGTGGTGATGACCACATATGTGTTATCATGTTTCATGCCTATTCATGGCCATTGTACTCTTATGTATCCGGGACTGCTATATGTATTCGTAGTTATATACAGATTTGTATTACGGTATTATGCTGATTGGGTGGCTGGTATTCCATTTGGGTACCTTCATCACTTCACTTCTGGGATGGACTTATAATGTATTTCGTCCATCGTATAACCCCTCTGATCTCATACATTAGGGGGCATCTGTTATAACGGATTTCACCACACTAGGTGAATCACACATTGTATGGCCTTCCCCTGTCCCGCTGCAGACTCATTAGCCCCTATGGACCAATTGTTGTCTTTTGATGTATCATTGACCATCCCTAAAAACATTAGAAAAATGATATACGCGGCCTTTTCCCTGATAACCGCGCACATACGCGGATATTCCCTCTATAGTCACATACATCGGGATGTGTGCATAATCCAAAATACTTTGGAGCGTTCCTTGACTTGGATCTGACTCATATGACTCCTGGCTTTCCATATGCCTTGAGATCGCACGGATTCGACCTTTCAGTATCACTTTAAAAAGCTATATAAGGAACCCTTGAGACATTGAAAGCATAAGAGAGAATTGAGAGTACCGAAACTATAGTCCATTGTTGCCAGAACTTATGCTTGAGTCTGCATCCCTTTGTCCCTTGGAGCACTGTTGTGTTCTTCCCAAGCTTGGCTTTTTCTAGTAAGCTTGCTATCGAAGTGATGGAGGATTGAGGTGGTGGAGACCCAAGTGGGGGATTCAGTTTCTCCGGTTCACAGACGTGCCGTCAAAGGTTGTCACTTGTAATCTCTGATTCATATTAATAGAAATATCTTTTCCTGTCCAGTAATGTGTATTTGAATGAATATTGTATCCATTGGAATATGTCAAATGCTTATACATTATTGATTATATATGCTAGAATAGATCTAACACCATGAAATATAGTATGCTTGTATTGTTTACTTGTTGTTGAGGACGTGCTATAACAATTCAAGCTAAATATTGGAAAGCTCAACGGGGATCTACTTCAACCGTCTGGAATAAGGTACAAGGTTCGATCCTTTAGTGTTAGATGTTTTTATTTCTATTGCATATTGGGAAAGATTGATTTCTGGAGTCTAGCTGTCTGTTGTGGTACCCCAAGCCATAGGAATTTCTCTCTGTAACAACCTCCTATCAAGGATTATTATGAACAAAAGGGTGAGCCTGAGTAATATGAATACAAGTCAAAGGGAATCAGGGTGAATAAATCTTGTGCGACCCCAACAAAGAAAAATAGCAGAGGCCTTAAGAAACACCATGGGTAGTTTGGCTCAAAGAACTTTATCCAAGGGAAATTAGCTAAGCAGTTGTTTGTTCGCAAGCATGAGCAAGTTTCCCCTATAAAATATGGCATTGTACCTTCATCCTAAAAGGTGACAAGTTCATCAAAATTTAAGGTGAAGATAAACGATACTGCAGCAATGAAATTGGATGTTGTATCAGTATCTACAAAGCTGCATTTACAAAAAGAAAACAAGATTAGACAAGTGTAAATATTATATTAATCCATCACTTTATATAATGATGTCTACCTTCAGACCTCTCTTTTCTCTATCTTATCAAGTGTAGCATAATCCTTAGCCCATGCATGAAAATAATCTATTGGATCACATGTAAAACTCAACCACAGAACGTGAAAGCACGCACTTCACAAAATATGACCAGACTCTGAAGTTATGCCAAAGACATAGCCTTATGGGACTAAAATCCAAGAATGAGAAAGGTGTTTCTACAATAAATTTAGTTGGATGATGTTAAGCCCTAGTCTGCCATTTTTTCAAGAAGCTAGCATTTCGATGGAACCAACAAGCCTTTCCATCTGTGGAGATAAAAATAATCTAGATAAATTTAACAACCAATTGTAAATGTTGAATATAATTTGATTTCAAAATTTTTCATAAATTCATTATCTTGATTAAAAAAAATAAAGTTTATACAATCTTACAAAAGCAATGCCTGATATTGCAAACAACAAAGACAGCTATATCCTAGAGACAACAAAAGTGGAAGGGAAGAAAATAACTTTTTTGAAAAATATCCTAAACTCGTAGGATCACATCATTTTTGCATGATTTTTTCATAAAGGGAAATGTTTAGCTCTTCACCAGAAGCCAAAATCTTATTACATAAATGTATACTGCATATAGTATTTTTTCCTCATTGCAATGGTTGTTGATGATTGTTTAGCATAGGATGGAAATTTTTTCCAAAAATTGAACCACAGAATCACTTTTTTATTGGAAGATCTTTGTTTTGCAAGTAATCCTGAACAATGGAAACATAAACAACTATAAATAAATTATTATCGATTCATGTCATCCAATCCATCATGAGAAGAGATTTTCCCCTCAAGCATTTTGTATCCCAATATATCCAAAGTTAAAATGATCTAGAATCACAAATAACATGACCTTATTAGAGATTAGAATACATATACCCACTTGCAGATTGCCCATTTGAAAGGAATCCTTGTGACATTTGCATGAAGAGCTTCTTGAACATCAACCCTATTGAAATATTCATTTGCGTATACTTTAATACATGGGTCATATGCACCATAAAAGAACTTCATTGTTCTCCTTGAGACCTACAAGTACTTTTCAAGAAAATTATAAAGTAAAAGGAAAAGAGAATTATAAAGTAAGCTTCCTATACTTTTCAAGAAAACCAATACTTTTCAATAAAACCAAACAAACATAATTTTCATCTCTTTCAACTTACGCTCCATTTTTCACTGTGTTAAATTTGGTCCTCGAGAATCATCAAATTCCATGTATAGTAACAACATGATAACGTAATGTATAGTAGATATCAATAGTAAATAATCATAACCAATATTTGAATCAACCATATACTCATATTTTTCAGATTTGATCTTCTCACCGAAGGGACAAGTCAATATAGACAAACAATTTATGTACCTTACAAATGTTCCAGAGAGGGTTAAAGCATAAGCATACTGACAACAGATTGACCTAGACTTCTTAGTCAACAAGCACATTCATACCCAATATAGTCAATCTATCAATGCAGTCATGTTGGGTAAGGATGTGGTCATATACTACAGAGATACAAAAGCATACTTTGCACAATCATGCTTGAAAAAACACATTCCACCCATAAAGTGAAACTCACTGTCACACTAGGGAATAACCCACAATCCACACAAGCAAACAGGCTTATGGTCACGTCATGGTCACGCTAGGGAAGGACCCACAGTATACCCGAGAAAATAGATCATGGCCATGCTAGAGAAGGACACATAGTCGACCAAGAAAATAGATCACAATCACGTTGGGTAAGGACCTACAATCCACTCAAGAAAATAGATCACAGTCACGCTGGTGAAGCACCCACACTCCACCAAGAAACAGATCACTTTCACGTTGGTGAATGACCCAAATTCCAACCAATAAAATAGATCATAGTCATGCTGGAGAAGGACCTCTCAAGGTATCACTAAGGAACAGGTTTTTCAGCCTTGTTGAAGGACCCACAGTCCACCAATAAAGTGCAAAGAAACAAATCATGGTCACGCTGGTGAAGGAACCAAATTCCACCAAGAAACAAACTCACAGTTACACTGTGGAAGAACCCCCAGTCCACTCAATAAACATGCCATGGTCATGCTAGGGGAGGACCCAAAATCCAATAGATTCATGGTCACGCTGGTGCAAAGTGACCACGTGGAATGTGTAACAAGGAAATCCTAGTCACGGGGGTGGTGTAGCAAGATATCACATGGAGCATCAACAAAGATTGTGCAAAGATCACGCAGAGGGAGAGAGTTCAGTCATGCTCCTTAAGGTAAGGTATCAAAACATTAATAAACATCACCTATAGGCAAAGTAAGATAAAGGATCATGAGGTGATCATGAGTCAACCTAGTTGGCCACAACAAAACAAACAACAAACCCAAAAGGTCAAGGTGAACCATATAAGGTGGACATGCAACTCCTTTATAGGACCAACAAGACCAATAATATTTTCTCTCTCTCAAGGTACATTGTTTTATATATTTTTGTCATCACTGTATAAGATTCAATGGTTATATAAAGTAGAACCAATCATACCCACTCCATACCACAACAGGTGCACAACAATGAGTTTTATAACAAGATATTTCCACACCATAGCGATCTTTCGAATCAACAACAATCACAATTTCCTAATCAATTAATATGCACTCCACACAAACATGACGAAATTAAAGAACATGATATGCCATTTAAGAAAGCATTTAGAAAACACATTTCAAGAAACACACATTAATTAATATTCAATTTAAGTATTGAACTAGCAAAAGAAAGTATATGAAAACTCTAACATGGGCATGGGCACCAAAATTTGACAAATAAAAACCGGTTTCATCCTTTTAAAAGTAATATTAAACATAATTGTTGAACTAGCCAATAGTTTAGCAACCCTCAAGAACCATGCTTCAAGAAAGCATAGAGAAATATTTGGCAATCGATAACTTCACATAGAGTTATCCCAACCGTTCAGCATCTGAACCATTCATCGCACATGAAGATAAGATAAATTAAAATGAGTATAAAATGAGTATGAAATTTATACAAACGAATCAACAATAATACAAAAAATACTACTTCATAAATAAGTTATAAGATAGTAGTACAAAAGATAAGGTAATTTAGAATGGTTTGAAAACTTCACCCCATTTAAATTTTTAATGAAATCCTCAAAAATTCGGTGGTCGCTTTCTTCTAACTTGTATGTGTCTTTCTTGATATTGGATGATAGGTTTTTCGTTGCTATAACAGATTCAACTTGTATGAATAGATGATCTGTTGAATCATACTTGTACATGCGTTTCCCCTTTATTCCATTGTACCAACAACATTGAAGCTCAACACCTTCAGGCCTATCCAAAAGATCAATGTGATTATGGTAATCAAACACCCTATTACCATCCTTCTTTCTTATTCTTTGAACTCTTCCAATGTACCAAGTCCCAGAAGAAATGGCGTGCTTTGTACTTTGAGATACACCTTTTCTTGTAGTACGTTCAGAAACAGCTATAGACTCGCTCTCAAACAACACCACACAATCTGATCCAATTCCAAAACCAATTGCAATACCCTTTTTGGGGGCCCCCTCATCTCTCCTTAAGTATACTCCATTCCTCACTTTAGTCAATCTATCTTTCGATAATGTCGGGTTTCCATTCAATTGAATAACCAAACAAGATTTTTACATGTCCTTTCCATCAAGGTCCACCACTGGTTTGGTAGTTATGTTTACATTTTCATCTACGCAATCTAAAATTCCATCCAACTCGTGCCTCCACTCACTTTCCATCGTTTTCAATTCACTATCATTGAGTACCATAAAAGACGAAGATTGGAATATGGATCTGGAATGACCCGATGGAGAATTATCAACTACTTCATCCACATCTTCAAAAGTTGGAGCATTTTGATCCTCTATCCATGGTTTAAACCACCAAGAATATTTTGTGTGTCTTTTTGGTTGCATGCCAAGACCTTGTAAAATTCCTTGTGCATCCTCCAATCCTATCTTGAGATCTTCTATAATTTTATTATCGGTGGAAATTGAATCATATTGTGACAATACATCACCTTCCTCTACTATTTTTTGATGCAATTTGTTCCAAATACTCATTTGTTTCTTATGAGTTTTATTGAAACGAAGCCCTTGGGGATTCAATTCTTCTTCAGCAACTCTATTAAGGGTTCCAATAGGATGAAGTAAGTCAGCAAAATCATATGCCCTCTCTACTCCAACCATGCCACCGAATTTGCTAAAGAAGTTCTCACATACATCTAATCCAGTCAGGTGCAATGCACATGGTAATTTAGAGTATTGATCACGAAATAATCTCATCAACAAAACCACAATGTGGAAAGAAATTTTCACATCTTGATATGCCTCTCTACTAATGAAATTAATGTTGACATTAGTATTTTCTTGTTCTTTGACCCAACATAGCCATAAGGTGAAGAAATGATGGACTCTTGAAGAATTTTGCACTCTTTCCCAAAGAGTTAAACTAGGAGACAAAAAAACATCAATATAGTCAGCAACGATTGCTAGATAGGTCTCTTTACCTGATGTCCTCTTTGTCCTTCCACCTATACATATCATTTCCTTCAAGCACCTCTAGACATGCCTTGAAGAAATGCGTTGTGTTGAACCCCAGTTTTGGCAATCAATCCTCTCTATATCCTCAATTTTAAGCTTGTGGTCATCCACTTTAAAATTGTTATAAACCATTCTTACATGGTTAAAACTAATCAACTCTTTTCCAACAAACAGATATCATTGACAACTAAACAAAGGATTCACTAGATTTTTTCCATTGTGGGTGTAATCTTGGTCATGAAGTACTATTACTTTAAAGCCATCATACAACCCAGTTAGCCTCCACCCTTCCCAAGGAATTTGATATCGCATGCATGTCGTTGAGTAATAATCCTTCAGCATAAGCATTCTTCTCCTACTATCCCCATCTGAGGAATGACCAATAATAGGTCCTAAAAAAATTCCACATATTTCTTCCATAGGAATTCTACTTTTCCCCATTGTCGATGGACAAAATTTGAATCAAACCTATTGCACGTTGGATGAACAACCACAACCAAATGAGGAAGCTTCTCATGTAAAGGGTTTGCAATAATAACACGTGCATAATGGCCAATCACACAATTCTTGAAGGCATCTGTAATAATCTCATAGCCTGCGGTGCCCTCACCAACTATCACCAACAAATGTGATTGGCACTTATGTTCTTCTTTCTTACCGCAAAAACCCACCAATGTATCACTTTTTGCTACCCACCTTACATATTTTTTCACAATAGTTTCATGTTCAGCAAGGCATACGAGAATTGGGCCCTCTATACCATGTTTGTCTTTATAGGAAGCATAAAATTTTCTAATTGTCTCAAAAATGTACTCTTGCTCCCCTGGGATATATGTCAATGATTTAGTAACTTGCCTTAAAGTCGTAGATAACGAAGGGCCATCCAGATTCAAGCTAATAAATCTATGTAATCTAGGACCTCCCCATAACTTAATAATCTCATAAATGGATTGAGTGGATGCACTATACCTTCTACCCAAATTTTAACGAATTAGGTTGTGAAATATATCTTGAATAAATTCCCAAACTGCATCTTTACCTTGTAATTTTCCTTTTTAATGAGCCTCACACACATCCTTGCAAAACCTGAACACATCCTTCCTTCCTGCAGATTTCAACAACTTTTCACTTAGAGACCTTGTTCTTATAGACAGTGTAGCAACCTTTGTCCTCTCCCACTAAATAGATCGCATTGTTAACCTATGAGTAGCATTTGCTTCTCTTGCAATAATTTTGAGTTCATTTTGAGTCAAATAGTCCAACTTTATCCCTTTCCCTATATCTCTCCCATGTCTTTTCATGTTGCTCCTTAATTCGTGATATAATCGCATTCAAAATTCATCACAATTAGGTATCATATTACAAAAATTGCATGTCAATGAATCAAAAGGTATTCCTATTTCAGAAACCCTCTTGCAATGAATATGTATGTATGTACCATTAATACCGCATTGAATACCATGATAATTTAGTGTTCTCCTGGTATGTTTCTGTATGGCCCACATTTTTTCACCACGTTGGTCATCCATTAGAACCTTTGTGTCCAATCTCTCCCCTCGTCTCTCAAAATATGGATCCCAATACCCCCAACATAATAATATCGAGGGAGATATTTGTCCTAGAACAAGATGAAAAAACCCATTGGTTAATGATCTACTAACTGCTACTAATAAGTAATAATAAATAAAGTAAGGTGCATATTCAAATTCAAATTAAATTAAAACTTGGGTAATTTCCACACCTGAAGTAGAAGGATGTGGACTTGTAGAAGCCCCATGTAATGGTGATGGTAGTGATGGGATCAAGAACTTAGACAAACTTTGTTGGGACTTTTCATTGGTAGGTTTCTTCAGTCTCCCAACTATATCAGTCCTCAACATAATTGTATCATGTGAAGCCTCAACTGTAGTATTAGTAGTGTGCTTCTATGATTTCATGTGTTCATTTAAATAACTGACAATATTACCACTTGCTGGCACTAAAGAGAACCATCTATTGCATCGTGTACATTCCACTCTTACTTTTTTCTTGTCCTCGTAGTTTGCAAGTGTTGCTTCCACCACCTTGAACAAATTAGGCTCTTACATTTGGTTGAAATCATGTAGAAGTTTGATTGCTTGATGAATCTCAAGTTGATCTCTAGCCACTGTTGTCTGCTTTTCTTTGTTACCTGAAGGAATTTCATTAATTCCCAACATTGAAATTTGAAGTTGATAGTACCCTATTTTCATATGATTTTTTTTGAAGTTACGAATTGTTCACACTACCAAGGATACTTCCCCCTTTCCATAATCAATGCCACAAATTTCAAAATGGATCTTTATATTAGGTTTTCCATTTTTTGAATATACCTTTAGTGTTAGCTTCTCCTTGAGAAACTCTTCCATTAAACTATTCACTTTATGTTCCCAAGATGCCAATACATTAGTATCAACCACAACGTGTTCCATTGACTCGGACACGTTACCAGCTCTTGGTTGTTTATTCATAGGTTCCTCCACATTCCCTTCAATGTTTTGAGATATTGGCATTCCCTCCATTACATTTGATTCCAATGTATCAGCAACCATTGTGCATACTTTCCTCTTAATCCCTACATTTGTTGTTGTAGGTTTCCTTATTTCCTCTTGCTTTGCATTTAAAGGACATCTAGTTGAGCCAATAATAAAATCAAAAGGATATTGAACGACTTCATCATTCACAATTTCAGAATGGATATCATCATATGTACAACCTTTTTGACACTGGACTATGCCAAGGGGACAATTCTGTTCACCAATAAAAATTCCAAAGCCCACAACATCAGTTGGATCCATCTACATTTACATCCATGTGTACTTTTTAGTTGGGTAAGAAATGAATAAAATTATAACATTTTTTTCAAAATTTTGGATATAATAAGGCTACGAAATGAGGTGAGTGCATCCATAAATAAATGAAAAAAAAAAGTATTTCAAATTTGCACATGCATATTAGTTCATTAATAAAACAAAGAGCTAGGAAGAAAAGTATGCACTTTCAATTCAAATATCTAAAAAGGATGAATAAATCTTACTATTGAGATGAAACACCTTGAAACAAAATGTATTGTTAGTGGCTTATTCAAACGGCCCTCCCCAAACTAAAGAGTCAGCCTCAACGTACTTGCAGAAGATCAAAAAGTGATCAAAACAAGAGATGAAAAAACATAGAGGTGATCAAAGGTCTTTGTTCTTTTTGGAATTCAGTCTTGTTCTTTTTTATGGAAATACCCCAAGAATTACAATCCGCTGTAGGAAATGATAAAAACATCTTAATTGACTAATATTCCCAACCTGCAATCCTAATCCCTATTCTAAATGGTGTTTGGCCTTGGGGTAATTAAAAAAACTCAGTAATAAGTGAACTCGCCTAATAAATGAAGAATGGTCCAAGGAGAGATAAGTTTGTTCAATAGTCACTCACAAAGCTCAAGTAAACCATTTTGGAAACTTCCTACATAAATGCAACAACTCTTAAATTCACTCCCTAGATGTTTGAGATCAATTTTGCATCCAAATGGTGAAGATTATGTAGTTGGTAGAACTTCCACAACTCAACAACTCAATGAAATTGCAGCCATAACACTTTAAGCGACCTAAATCTCTCACATTAGTGTGAATAGGTATTGTAGCTCTAATGAAAGGTAACAAAGAGAAATTGACAAGATTTTGGAAGGAAGGCATTTAATTTCACATCATAATCTTAATATGCATACTCCTTTTATCATCAACATTGTAGACCTAGTCAAACTAATGTAGACAGTGCTTGAATTACTCTTACACAAGTTTTTAGCTATGTAGAAGATATGTGATGACACGTTCTTTGTTAACATAACATTGGACTGGTCACCTTTTGGTAAACAAGGCACATATACTATATAATGCACAACATGTTTTATAAATGTTATATAATTTGAAAAAAATGAATTATCAAACTTCATGTAACAACAATTATTATTAAATATAGTTCTGAAATTACTCTTCTTCTATTAAATAATTTAGCTATGTAGAAGATATGCTATGAAATAGTCTGTGTCAACATTGGATTGGTCACCTTTTAGGTTGTAAGCAAGGGGCATATAATAGGATGCATAAAATGTGTTTTTAAGGTTATAATATGCCAAAAATGAATTATCAAACTTCATATAAATACATCTAGTTCAAAGACTCTTCCAGATAGCTACATTGAAAGGTCAAATAACCAACTTCACCACCAAGATCAAAATACCAAGGAATGCATCCCATCTTCATTTTAACTTCAAAATATGTCTACAAGGGAATACAAGAAGAACCCAGTCATGGCTTATCTAGGGAGGCACTTATGGACCTGCCAAGAAACTGATACAAGAAAAGATAAACATTTACCTCAAACACCCAAAGGATGTAAAAAATCTAAATTGTGTCATACTCTTGAAAAAATAAACATCAAAGATGTCAAAGAGAGTAGGTGAAGCTCAAATTAAAAGAACTTCATCGATCCATTCCCCACTATTTCACCTTCACATATTTCAATGAACTGTAAGAAGCCAGATGCCATAGAGAGTGCCTCACTGGATAAGCCATCTGCCTTCTTGTTGTATTCTTTGTAGACATGAGAAAAATCAAGGGAAATAAAGGATGATTTGAAATTCCTAATATTTTGACACCATCCATATTCCTGATTCTTGAGAAGAGTTATCATTGTCACCAAAGCAACTACTTCCCTCACTTTGGGTTTAATCCAACACATGGAGGGATTACCTAAGAGAAACTAAGTTGTAAAGATAAATGTAATTTCAGATAGACTTAGGTTTCTACATCAACTATGAATGATTTCTTGCTGTAAATCAAGTTGATGTTAAATAAATGTTTTTGGAAAGATGTTAGTTGATGTTAAGTTGATTTCATAAATGATGTTAAATGATTTCAGAACTTTTTTCAATGTTCTTTATTAGTGCATAGTTACAGTTCAAATATTAATTAGTGTATGTGTAAATTCCCTCAAACTGTAGATCTGAATTATTAATTCAATTACTGCTATAAAACCTGCAAGAAATGTGTCTTTTCAATCAGCTATGGTCCATTTTGCAGATTTTGTAATATCTTAGCTCTGTCTAATACCAACATTTAGAATAGTCATGAAATTCTCCACAAAGGAAAAACATTGGCTAAGATAGCTTGATTCTTGACATTATTGTAATGTAAACTGACTAGATGTTACTCTAGGTTAACTCTAAGAATGTTGTAAGACATTATCCCTTTCTTTACCAAATACCAGCATTTCAAACAGTCATGAAATTCTACATGAAGGAAAAACATTCATAAGGGTAGCTTTCTTATTATCTATTAATGGAATGTAAATTGACTGAATGTTACACTAAATTAAATCTATGACGGTTGTAAGCGGTGATTTCAAATTAGAAATTATAAAAAAAGAAGGATAATAAAAAATAAGGAAGGATAATAAACAGAGAAGAGAAGCTAAATGACAATGAAGATCAGGCACTAGCTATGCACACCAAGAATGGAATATTTAGAAGGAAGTACTCTTCAGTGCAGGGGTAGACTCTCATCACTCTTGCCCAAGCTCTCTCTGTTTGTAGAGTGCATCTCAATCATCTTCAAAAAAAGAGAGGATCAATGCATCAAGAAGAGAAAAAGCGAAAAAGCAAAAAGGAGAAAGTCTAATCCCTCAATGCATCATGAATAGAGAAAGCATTCCACTTAATGAAGTATCTATGATGGAAATTGAGGCTGATTTAGGAGGAGCATTCCATTGTTTTGGCATATTTTAAGGAAATATGGTTTCTTGGTACATGGAACAAATACTATCTTGCACATGTATCCATACTGAATCAACCATTTAAGGATTTAGTTGGATTAACCCCCTGATTTGAGGAATTTCCTAGCTTTAGGGAAAGCATCTAACAGTCATATCATATTCCAAATCTTGGGGAATTTATTATTTGAAGAGTTTTGAGGAGGATTTTCCATTATAGAGAGACACCTTCCATGAATTTTATTAGCATGAATGGAGAATTCCCTAGTCTCATTGAAGACACTTGTAATTGAAAGGAGGGAGGGATGTCCATCTTTTAGAGGTCGTTAATTGTCATGTACACCTAAATGTGTAGATCTAGTAAATATTCATCCCTAGTTTTGTTGCATTCCCTCATGATATTATAGTAAATAATGGTATTCATGCTTTTCTCTTTGAAATTGTATTCAGAAAGGATGATATGATGAAACATTGAAAGGAATCACAAAACATCTCAGCATAGGGAATTCCATTCCATGCAAATTTCCTGTCAATTTGGGAATTCCACACGAATTCCATTCCATGCAAATAGGAATTTAGAAATTGCAGTGACAACAGAGATTTTCCAGAAGTTAGTTTGTTCTTGTTTGAATACTCTCGTTGTCAAAATATAAGAAAAGCAACAAATGGAAGATTAAATGTTAGAAAGGATGCAACTAGGATTGAATTCTCCTCTATGCCTGCTGGCACATATATTAATTAATGAATATCATCCATCTCAGTGTTAAATACCTCTTATGTCATGTCTTTCTTTAATGCTGATGTGTTTATGGTGTATAGACTATGCATTTGAAAAATGCAATGCAATTGGAATCTTGCAGTATTTAGTGTCATATCCCATCGAAACCCCCATTTAAGAGTTGATAAGATTGATTAAGTTTAATATCCAAGAGAATACCTAGATGTAGTTTATTCACCTAGGGTCTACAAAATCATTTAAGGAGGGAAATTATTTTCTTTAAACCTAAGACCATTGATGAGATTAATTAAGGGAGGGTGCTTTTTTACTGTGTGGACAGGGTTGGCATAAACAAGGAAACATTTATTAATCTACTGGAAGACCGTCTTCTCTTCTCCCAACCGCCAGCAGTGAGTTCCTTCCACCCAACTCGAACTTCTCTTCTACTTTCTTCCAGCCTATGAAATAAACACGAGCACAATGTTCTACTCCCTACTTGTTTATGGCTGGGACAGTATAAAAAGTTAACTTTTAAGTTCTTTGTCATTCATTTAATCTCTTCTGTTGACTTTTGTATTTCTAGATTGCAGAAAACACAGGCACACAGCTAAAAGTTACCATAAGTTTAAAAAATTGTCCAAGGAACAATTTAATAGATAATTGGATTGAGAAGCTACTAGTTTTCACCAGAAACTCTTCCAAAATAGTTTGAAATCTTATTTTACATGAAAATGCAGTCACCCTACAGCTACATCTTTACGAACAAGGTTTAAGCAATGTCAAATCTAATTATTTGGCTAGCTGTGAAATCAAGGTTAGATTTTTATTTGAAGTAAATCCCACAATCCTTGAGATATGCTTATTCAGAAAGTGTGCAGCATTGAAATTACTCGTTTAAATTTATTTTTGCATAATTATTTTTTCCTAGTTCTCTTTTGTTGAAATTCATGTTATACAGGAGCGGTCTCAACTTGTGCTTGATCAATCATTGAAATTTCAAACAGTTTACCAAATACACTTTGACGTCTCTTTTATATACAGATGAAATATGTAGATGATGACTCCACTACATTTTGGGCAATAGGAAGGAATTCAAGTGTGTTGGCTGCACATGTTGAACACATACATTTCATTCCTCAATTTCTCACATTTACACATAAAGTTTTGCAATTATAGCACTTGCTTCCTTGTATTCGACCTGTGGAAATTTCTATCTTCTTCAGTTTGTGTGATGAGTATTTCTAAAAAACTTAGTCTTTCAGATATTGCATTTGAGCTAATCGTTCAGCTTATCCACAATTAGTGCCAAAGCTAATGAATTATGTATACATGACATGATTGTCTCATAAATTCTATCTTATCTCAACTTCTAAGGATTATATCTAATAGTTTCCTTGAATATGAAGGTATGGTTAGATATTGTTGGAATACTTTTGGACTAAGGTGAGTGACTTCTCAAAGTATGAGGTTTGCCTCATTAGATTGGATGGCCTCACAGTACTCCTTTTCCCCTGCACTTTGGGTATTCCTGTAGAACTTCCCACTAAGACAATTTTGTGAATATGGGTTTTATAATTTGTCATTATGAATGGATTTTTTAAATAGATAAAATGTTCATTGTTCATTTGCACACTCTCCTAATTTTTTAATGTTGGTCTTGGTTTTCATAGAGATGAAGGCAGACAACAGTCTCTTATCCATGTTGCATGAAATCTAAAGTCCCTTTGGGATATGTTGAGTTTGTATTCTTCCCCATTATGTAATGGAGATGATTTCCTGTCAAACCCATATACAAGGTTCACTCAATATTTTTAAGACATCCAACCCTATTAATTTTCCAATGGTTTTGGTGGTCCTTCTTTGAGAATAATTGTAATAAACCAGGATGGCTAATAACAACTTTAATAATTCAACAGCTTGCAAGGTATTATTGGGTGGCACTGAGATTTTAGATAAGAAAGGAAAAGGCTTTAATTCCTCCTGGTGTAGGGTGGAGGTTTGGAGGGTTTTGAACTATGCTAATTTTCCTCTGTATGAAGAGATCTAGAATTTGGGACCTATAGCACCAACCACATAATCATTAGCTATGGGAGGTTTCTTGTCGTGTAAAAAAACTGGTTACATTCCTATTTTCCAACGCATGTCAATGAAATCATTTCTCCACTGGCAAATGGCAATAGTTAAAAACATAGCTTATCGTAATTCTAAGTCTGTTCTATTTAAAAGGTAGTTAGATTTAAGTTTTGTTTTGATCACATTGTTGTTTTTGGAATTCCATATTCAATCCAAGCTGGTGTAGCCTGTCAAAATGCCTTCAGTATAGCCAAGCATAATGGTAGGAAAGATCTGTCAGTTACCCTCTATTTATATGCATATTTGGATCCAGCCAAGCCAAAAGTAATTTAATTTTTTTTTCTAGCAAAAGAAAATGTAATTTTCTTATAAACTATTTAGAACTGCAAACATAAATTCAAACCTAACTGGTGTAAATCTAGTGCTTAGATAATGGCAATATACTAATGGTTCCAGAAGCCTTCACAGTCGTAACACATCAAATTCTCAGCACTCTTTACTTGGATCTTCAACTTTTCATTCACCAACTGGTAGAAAGCTTAAAATAACCGGAGTGGAAGGTAGAAACCTTGCTAGAAAAGACAGATCTCGAAAGAGTGATCCTTACGTTAAGCTTCGGTATGGGAAGGTCGGGTTCCCCAATTTCTGAGTTAGATATTTTTCGTTTTCTAGAAATAGACTAATCTACATATTGGTGGATATCTACAATGTTTCATGTAGCTGTACTTTGAAGTTGATTAGCATTAATTTTGTTTTAATATAATCATAGAACATTCACAGAAGAAGATCAATTTCACGAGGTATTAGCCCCATATAGGATGAATAATTTGAGTTTAACAAGATTGAAGGTGATCAGTATTTGAAATTAAAATGCTACAATGTAGAATTTCTTGGGGATGAGAGTATGAGAAGCGCCCATGTGAATTTGAAAGGACTGGAAGAAGAAGAAACCAAGGATGTTTGGATGCTCCTTGAAAAAGTTACAACAGGTGAAGTAAGACTCAAAATTGAGAAGAAAAAGCAAGAGCAAGACACTAAGATGAGTAGAATATGCAATAAAAACCTCATCAATATGTAATTCCATGTCTAGAACCACCATTGTATTGCAATCAAATGTCTTAGCAAATGACATTGTGACCTCTCTATTAAAAACAGAGAAACTTGCTGATAAATTCCAACAACCACCCGACTTGCTGATATGTACTCAGTTGAGTAATCACTCAGCTATGTGGAACAGAGCCCCCAATAAACAAAAGAAGTAAAAGGAATTTTTTATCATAGGACTAAACACAGTATACCTTACCTCCAAGAATGCTATGCAGTGGCTCTCCATCGTGCCTCCTCCAACACTAATATGCACCAAAGACACCCACCACAAAACCATGACCAAAAAATGGTGAAAAAACACTATGCACTAGAGGACCAACAATGATATGCACCACGGTTGAAAAAAACGGTGAAAAATGCTATGCACCAGAGGACCAACACTGCTACGCACCAAAAAAAATTCCCTCGTTATACAGAAAACATGATGGTGAAAACCCAAGGAGCAACACTGCTATGCACAAAAAAAGGGCCCTCGTTTTCCAGAAAACATGATGTAGAAATCCCAAGGACCAACACTACTATGATTTGAAAAAATCCCTCGTTATCCATTCAGAAAACATGATGGAGAAAACCCAAGTACCAACACTGCTAAGATTTGAAAAAATGCTTTCGTTATCCAGAAAACATGATGGATAAAACCCAAGGAAAAATGATGAATAAAACCACAGGAAAACCCTATGCACCATATGCAAGGTGCATGTAGGCTTATGGTGGAGGCATGGGCAGGATTGTTGAATAAAATATCCCTCAACATATTGCATATTTATATAGTTAAAAAAAAAACCTTTTTACCCCTAATATACCACGAATATATTGGATTGTATTTTTATTTTATTTTTAACCCCTCAATATGAAGGAACGTGATATCATATTGGTCCCTAGGTTGTTGGAATATATTAAACCCACTCACAACTTAGGATAAAATAATTAACCATTATTTGATTAATTATTCACCCACTAGCTTAATTAGGTGGCACCTTAAAGTCAATGCATGCCATCTATATCCTAGGAATGAGTTATTTCTGATTCTAGGTTCATCTAGAATTAGTATGCAGGACCTTATAGCATATTCTGCTTTTTCTGCTTTTCTATGGATAAGATAAAAGCTAGTCAACTAGGAAACTGGGAGCTTTTGTTTCCAACCCATCTTCCATTAGTTTTTCTCCATTTTCTAGGATTAGCATGTTACTTCCATCTCCTTGACAACTCACTCATGCTTTTTCCAACTCGTGAGGTCCTTGATAGATTTAGCAAGTGCTTTATCCACCTATGGGGGTTTGCTATATTTTGGTAAGTCAGCCTTTTTGAGATTTATGAGTTGTTTCCATACAATTCGACTTTCCCATGAGGGATGTACTATTTATGTACTATATTATTCATAATTATTCAATGGAAGGATACACACCAATATTCATCTCTTCATTCATGTGATTCAGTCTCTTTTCTTCTCTCTTATTTTCCTGTGTATGCTTGTGAGAATTCTTAGTAGCAAAATCTATTTCCCGTGCTTCTTCTTAGCATCATTGCACATAGCATTGATCTATTATTTCTACATGGTGTCAGAGCTACAAGGTTGATCTATTTGTTTCTACAGAGTTGAGGAGTGCTTCCAGTCTCCTATCCCTCTCTGAAGAAGAGCTTCAAGATTTTCTCCTAGTTTGTTTTGCAAGTTGCAGAGAGTATCTCTTAGAGCATATCAACAACTTCAATATGGATTCAAAAGTTCCTATACTATCTCCTTTCAACTATGCTGATTGGAAACCAAAGATGAGTGCATACTTGAAGCGGCAATGTCTCTTTGATGTCTCCATTGGTGCATTGAGTGAACCTGAGTCTTATGAAGAGAAGATTGATTGGATAAATAATTGTGATAGAGCTTATGGAATTATGTGTTTGGGAATGTATCCAAATATATATCATCTCATAGATTCTACTGAATATACATATGAGCTTTGGAAAATTTTGGACAAAGCTTTTGGTTTGCAGGAAATCGAAGATGAAGCATGGAGCGAACCTAGCATCTCCTCTTGTTCTCTTTCTCAAGATCTCTTGGCCTATACATTCTCTGATGAAGTTGATCATGATGAAGAATTTTCTCATACAGTTCATGTTGCTGCCGCCCTCTTTCATCCGAATGCTTCCTCCTTCAATGAAGAAGCAAATATTGAAGAGCCATCTTTTTCTGTGTCTTTTGAAGGTGATTTTTCTTCTTGTGATAATATTGATGAAAACGAAGTAACATATGGAGCTGCTGCTGATATTGATTATGATCCTATAACCCATTCATTGTTCTCTCAATCTCCTATCTTAGATTCTGAGATCTATGTGCCAAATCCTTCACACCTCTTGCATGCCTCTCTCATTGATGGTGCGCAACCCAGTGACTTCCAGGATGTTTGCTTAGCCACATCAAGCCTTATTTGTGTCATACCACTTACCTTACTTGACCTCATGTGCTTCAGTATAGCCTTCTTTGATCTTGGCATCAATACTCAGAGCCTTCTTGAAGATTGTGAACATCTCATTCTGCCCATCCATCATTCAGATTTTTACACCTATCAGTTTTCCCCAGTTGCTCATAATTTTCCTATTCTAGCCCTATATCCTCATGGAGCCATTGAAGACTTTGTCCTTGCTGTTCCATATGTTAATGTTTCTGATATATCAGTGTTTTATCAGTTTCATATCAAATCTATACAGGTGCTACAACAGATTGGAATATTTACATGTGATTCAC
>LPNX010547026.1:204976-218869 GCA_001517045.1 Pseudotsuga menziesii | reverse complement strand
CTTTTCTATGGATAAGATAAAAGCTAGTCAACTAGGAAACTGGGAGCTTTTGTTTCCAACCCATCCTCCATTAGTTTTTCTCCATTTTCTAGGATTAGCGTGGTACTTCCATCTCCTTGACGACTAACTCATTCTTTTTCCAACTCATGAGGTCCTTGATAGAATTAGCAAGTGCTTTATCCACCTATGGGGGTTTGTTATATTTTGGTAAGTCAGTCTTTTTGAGCTTTATGAGTTGTTTCCATACAATTCGACTTTCCCATGAGGGATGTACTATTTATGTACTCTATTATTCATAATTATTCAATGGAAGGATACACACCAATATTCATCTCTTCATTCATGTGATTCAGTCTCTTTTCTTCTCTCTTATTTTCCTGTGTATGCTTGTGAGAATTCTTAGTAGCAAGATCTATTTCCTGTGCTTCTTCTTAGCATCATTGCACATAGCATTGATCTATTATTTCTACATAGGTAACGCCCCTGTGGGATTGCTATATGTATTTGCAGTCATATGCAGAGATATTTGTGCTATATCGTTGGATGGATGGTTCTTCCACCTAGTTCTTTATCACTCCACTTCTGGGATGGACTTATAATGTATTTCGACCATCGTATCACCTCTGTGACCTCACAAATTAGGGGGCATCTTTTACAGCTGATTTTACCACACATGGTAGATCAGACACTTATGGCCTTCCATGTCCCTATGTAGACTCTTTGGACCCCATGGACTATTTTTTTACCTTTGATGTTTCCAATATCATCCCTAAATACACCTTTTATTTGCCATATGTGATTTTTAAACCCTTTCTCGCATATACACGCGGATATGACCATTAAACCCACGTACATCGGGATGTGTGCAAAAGGCCAAATGTTTCATAGTTTTCCTTGATGTGGAACCAAGTCACTTGTCTCTTGGCCTTCCATATGCCTCAACATCACTCATATTTGACCTTCCATTACCCCATTGAAGCACTATATAAGGAACCCTTTGGATACATTGAAGAGAGAGGAATTGAATAGCAAGAAAACTATAGTCCATTGTTGCCGTAGCTTGCTTATACTTGATTATGCATCCCTTTGTCCCTTGGATAACTTGGTGTTCTTCCCAAGATTACCTTTGCTTGTGAGGTTGCTATCGAGAGAGGGAGGATTGAGGTGGTCGAGGCCGAGGTAGAGGACCTAGTTTCTCTGGTTCGCAGACGTGCCAACAGAGGTTGTCATTCATGTAATCTCTGATTTATATTAATAGAAATATCTTTTACTGTCCAACAATGTGCATTTAAATGAATATCAAATCCATCGATGCTTTTAATTGCTTATACATTATTGATTATATATGCTAGAGTATGTCTAACATCATTATATAGCATGCTTGTCTTGTTTGCTAATTGTTGAGAGAGCAAATTGTTAACACAAGCGGGATTGGAAAAGCTCAATGGGGATCTACATCAACCATCCGAAATAAGGTATGTCTCGAGATCCTTTAGTGTTAGATGTTTTATTTCTCTTTCATATTGGGAAGGGATTGATTTTCGTGGTTACTATGTCTGTTGTGGCACACCCCAAGCCATAGGATGTTTTCTCCATAATAGAATTTGCTTGGGGTGTACCACAACGGACAGAGTAACCGTAAAAATCAATCATTTCCCAATATACAAGAGAAATAAAACATCTAACACTAAAGGATCTCGAAACATACCTTATTCCGGATCATTGATGTAGATCCTCAGTGAGATTTTCCAATCCCACTTGTGTTAACAATCATTAGAGGAAATTTCAACTCAAAATGGGCCTTTTAACTCTAATTCAAATTCCACGTCATCATGTGTTAGCCAATGAAATTTAATTAAATTTTAAATACCGTATAGGTTTTAAGCACTTTTTTAATATAAATTTGGGGATAGGTATCATAAAAAAACTACTTTTTTGTTTGTATTTTCGACATATCTGGGTTGTGTTTTTACTCAAATTTTGATCGAGAGAGCTCATTGGATGCAGAATTAAATTCTGGATCCAATGAATACGCACTCGACATACTTTTAATGTACCCTTCTACCCCAAAACCAAGACATATAAGAAAAAACGTGATGATGACATCATCATCACATTTTTTAGGTATTTCTTGGATGCGGAATTTAATTCCACATCCAATGAGGTCTCCCGATCGAAATTTGAGTAAAAACACAAGGAGATGTGTCTAAAATACAAACAAAAAAGTAGTTTTTTTGTTTTATTCCTCAAAAATTAAGAATTATTATTTTATTAATTTTTTTTAGGAGGCCCATTTTGAGTTGAAATTTCCTCTAATTTTGCTCTCTCAACAATCAGAAAACAAGACAAGCATGCTATATAATGGTGTTAGACGTACTCTAGAATATACAATCAATAATGTATAAGCAGTTAAAAGGGTCCATGGATTCAATATTCATTTAAATGCACCTCATTGGATAGGAAAAGATATTTCTATTAATATAAATCAGAGATTACATGAATGACAACCTCTATCAGCACGTCTGCGAACCAGAGAAACTAAGTCCTCCACCTGGGCCTCAACCACCTCAATCCTCCATCTCTCCATAGCAAGCTCACAATGCTCACAATGTGGGCACTCAACTTCCCACATCACAATGCTTCCATGCAGCCCTATACAGGTCAAATGGGAGCAGATTATTATGGCCAAGGCCATGGTATTTATAGCAATCAACCTTACATGAACCAGAACTATCAGGGAGCATGGCATAGACTGGCCCAACCTAGGCTCCCTTTCCTCGCAACATTGAACTTACCTGACTTATTGAGACTTATGAACGATCCAATATCTCATGAGCCTGTCTGGCTGGCCATTCCTAACAAGCTTCCTTTGGACATTCCCAAGTTCGACAATAAAGTTGGAGAAGATCCTAGTGAGCATGTCACTACTTTTCACCTTTGGTTTTCTTCCAATTCCTTACATAAGGATTCAATCCATTTGAGGCTATTTCAACGCATCCTCACCGGGCCTGCAGTGAAATGGTATATAGAGTTACCAAGGGGGGAATATGCTTTATTTGATGACCTTTCCATGACTTCCATCAATCACTTTCAGCTACCCATACGTTAAGATGTTGGTACCAGAATATTGTTGACATTTCGACAATACAAAGCCACACATATCTCATATCATATTCAAGAGTGGCATAGACAGAAGCAGTTGATTAAATCCTTTATACCACTGGAATTTCTCCTTGAGTGGTTCCTGAAGTCATTGTTACCTTACATCACGAAGGTTGTTTCTACATTTGGAGTCCAAAATGAGGCACAAGCAATCGTTAGGGCACAAGAGTTGGATTTGATCTATGCTCAATCCAGACTTTTGTATGAGATTATACCTAATGCTCTACGATCTAGTTTCAATCCCAAGATTAAGCTTGGGCCACATGTCGATGGCATTGTGGGATGTACAAGTACAAAACCTATGGATTCGGTTGTGAAACAAGTGATCCAATTGTCAATTCATCAATCTGTGTTGGGAAAATCCATAGCTTCGTCTCAACCTACCCAATCGGTGAGTGTAATTTCCATGCAATTGTCGGACCAGAAGGGAAACCAGCAGCCTGAAAGGAATAACAAAAAATAGAAAAATAATCGTAAGGGTGGGAATAAGAATGAAAATGATAATTATAATTAAAAGAACACTCATAATGCTAGGGGTAACAAGTAGAATAAACATAAAGTAAATTTTTCTTGCAAGTTATGTAAGGAGGACCTCCTCACTCACTTGTGCCCTCATATGGAAGATGCCAGGGCCCAGCCATGCTAACTAATCCTTTACCCAACAATCAAAAATATGAACTTGAGGACCATTGATCCTCATTGTGCATCGGGTGGAGACCAAAATCTCCTGGAGGCCAATACTGGTCATGGTTGCGTCAACATGGTGCATGCTACTAAGGTTGTGACTTGTGCGAAGGATTATGGTTTGTCACAACCGGACCTTGGAAAGGAACCTGCTCCACCCGAGAGCCCTTTGCATATCGAAAAACCTATGGATAAACCTGAAGTTGCACCTTGCATTCCTAAGGGAGTCCTAAAGTGTTCAGGGCACAATCCTAATGCCCGAGCCGCCAAGAACTATTCTGTTGTCAAGGATTTGGGCCAAAATCCTTATGCAATGTCCATGCTTGAAGTACTTCAGACTTGTCCTCTATAGAGGAGAGCCTTGCTTTCTTCTCTTGGGGTTAATGATGATAAATCTTATTCCATTATCAAATTTGAAACCATGGGAATACAACCTCACTTGTCTTACTATGCATCTCTTTTGATTCATGTAGAGTGTCTTAATATGACAGTGAAACGCACTGCTGCTTCCGTGATGTCTTTGTCATGTTGGAAGGGTTTGGGTTCTCGCAATTTTTCTCAATCTGCTACTATGTTGACAGCTTTTTATGGTAGATCATTTCGGCCGTATGGGATTCTTCCTTCTCTTAAATTCCAATTTGGAGGAAAGACCATCACGATTGAGGTTGGGGTGGTTGATGCGCCCCTTGACTACAATATTTTGCTGGGACAAAATTGGATGTAGAGTATGCAAGCCATAGCCTCTTCTCTCTTTCGAGTGGTATGCTTTCCATTTAATGGGAATATCATTACGATTGATTAGATGTCATTCTATAATCTGAGTGTTAATGCATCATCAAGAACTTCTATCCTCATTATCAATCATTCTTAGGCAGAAACTTGGAGTGTGTGGGTATGTATGTATCTATCTCTTATGTGAACCTTTAGTTGTCCTTCACCTGTTCTTATGATTGGATCTAGTTTTGGTGGGGCTTCATCCTCGTTGAATTCAATGTCATTTTGCACTACCCATGTGGAATATCCTTGGATTCTTCCTTCACCGAGTCCTTCGATTGGACCTATCAAAATGGATGTGCTGTTACCTCCAATGATGGTAGCATATCAAGAAAATATTGGTCAAGTCACAGAGCCTAGTCCTTCCTTTTTGCAGACGGAGGAGGAGAACCTATATGTGCTGCCTACATGGGTAGTTGAGTCCTCTCACACACATGATTTCCTCGACAATGTTTTTCTATCGGATGAAGCCATTATTGAGGCCATGTGTGGGGTTGAGCCACCTTGAGAAGAATTACATCATCGATCATATTTTCTTCTTGAACTCAATTGTATGGAGCATCGTGACTTTAGGGAGATTATTAGTGAGAATATTGGTAGTCCCATGGTTCCATTGAGCTCTACTGGTCAGATGGCTGATGGGAACATGGTGAATTTATCACCTACTATTCCTATCAATATTTCTTACGGTCCTGGCAAAGTTGATAACATCTATGTTGGGGCGAGTTGTTCCCCTAATGAGATCAAGGAGTATACCAAGCTATTTAAATAGTTTCGTGACATCTTTGCTTGGTCATACAACGAAATTCCAGGTAATGACCCTCATATTATCGAACATGATATTAAGACTTATCCGGAGGTGAAGCCGATTCGACAATGTTTGTGTGCGGTGAATCCTAGAAAAGCACCGGCCATTAAGGCTGAGATAGAGAAACTGTTAAAAGCTGATTTTATCTATTCTGTTCCCCTAATGGAGTGGGTTTCAAATCCCATTCTGGTTGATAAGAAGGAGGGAGAGATCCGTATATGCATTGATTTTCATGATTTAAATCATGCCTGTCCTAAGGATAATTTTCCCACACAATTTATTGATTAGATTTTGGATGAGTGTGCCGGTAGCGAGGTATTCTCCTTCATGGATGGTTTTTCTGGATATAATCAGATTCAGATCAAACTTGAGGATCAACATAAGACTACATTTATTTGTCCTTGGGGTATTTTTGCATATCAGAAGATGCCTTCAGCCTTAAAAACATCATAGCTACATTTCAACGGGATATGACCTTAATTTTTCATGATCTCAAAATGATTATCGAAGTGTATTTGGATGACCTTGCTGCTCATTCTCATTTGAGAGTGCGTCATCCATACCATTTAATATTATTATTTGAAAGATGTCGTCATTACCAAGTTCATTTAAATCCTCATAAGTGCATCTTTTGCATGATTGTTGATTGCTTGCTAGGGTTCATCGTATCTAAGGAGGATATAAGAGTTGATCCCTTAAAGGTTGAGGAAATACTTCAATTGTCTTCCCTGCGTAATATTAAACACCTTCAGTGTTTGAAAGGCATGGAAAATTTCTTGTGAATATTCATAGTTAATTTTTCCAACTTGACTAAAGGCTTTATGTATCTTTTAAAGAAGGACACTCATTTTTACTAGGATGAGCAAGCCCAGGAGTCCTTTGATGCTCTTAAGAAATCCTTAGCATCTGCCCCCGTGCTTAGTCCACCTGACTATAGCCGTGATTTCTTGATTTATGTGGCCACGTCTATGGAGACAATTGGTACGGTTTTGGTTCAAGAGGATGATTACCTCCACAAGCATGTCATATATTATTTGATCTGAAACCTTGTTGATGCTGAAATCCATTATCCCAATGTGGATAAGCTTGCTTTGGCCACCGTTCATGTGGTTCAAAGATTGAGACATTACATTATCCTTCTCTGAATCTTGGTTGTAGCGCATATCAATCCGTTTCGGTTTGTCCTCATTAGAAGGATGATTGGGGGAAAATACAATAAATGAATTTTTATTTTGCAAGAGTTCGATCTCGAATTTGTTTCGACAAAATAAAAGAAATCATTGATCTTTGCGGAGCTCATATCTGATTTTCCAAGTTTGGAGGAGGAAGAGGTTTATGAGGATACATTTTTCGATGAGCATATTTTCCTTATCTTAACTTTGGATCTGTGGTACGAGGATATCATTGTATATTTGCAAACGTTGAAGGTCTCTACTCACCTTTCATGGGATGAGCAATGACGATTACATCATGTAGCTAAGAACTACCTTACAGTGGATAACACTTTGTACCACCATGGGGTAGATTCCATTTTATGTCATTGTTTAACCCATGATGAGGTTGAGGTTGTGCTGAATGATTTCCATGGAGGGGCATGTGGTGGTCATTTATCTCGGCTTTCTATACCTCAAAAAATCTTAAGATAAGGATATTTTTGGACATCGATCTTCAAATATTGTGTTAATGTGGTCAAGAAGTGTCACCCTTGCCAAGTGTTTGCACGCAATATGCGCTCGTATCTATCCCTATTACATCCTATTGTCACCGCTAGTCCCTTCACCAAGTGGGGGCTTTACTTTATGGATTGCAACCCAGCTTCAACTGGGGGGTATCATCACAATATAGTGGCTGTCAATTATTTCATGAAATTGGTAGAAGCTATGCCCATGGTTAAATTCGATGGTGAGACAGGCGCACATTACATTTTCAACCAAATTATTACTCGGTTTGGCATTCCGAAAGATCTTGTCACTGACCATGGTAGGCACTTTCAGAATAAAATGATGGAAGAGTTGGCTTCAAAGTTAGTGTATAAGTAGGAGCACTCCTCTTCTTATTACCCTCAAGCGAATGGAGAGGTTGGAGAAGTGAATAAATCACTTAAGTCCATTCTCCAACGAAACATCGCAAAAAGCAAGATGAATTAGAATATTATGTTATACCATGCTTTGTGGTCCTATAGAACCACTATTAAGACTGCCACTGGTTTCTCTCCATATCAGCTGGTACATGGTGTGGAGTCTATCTTGCCAGTTGAATGCAAAATCCCTTCTATCAATCTAGCTATAGAGCTTTTACCAGACACTTCCACATTGGAAGAACATTTGGTCCACTTAGAGAATCTTGATGAGTAGTGCTGAGATGCCTTAGTGGCTCTAGAAGTAAATAAGCGTCGCATTAAGGTCCAATATGACAAGTCTATCTGTCTGAGGAAGTTTAGTGAAGGTGATTTGGTCCTTTTGTGGGATCAAGCCAAAGAACCATTGGGGGTAGGGAAGTTTAATCCCATGTGGCATGGTCCTTACATGGTCAAACATGTGTTAGAGAAGGGAGCCTATGAGCTAGTGGATTATGAAGGGACAGCCTTGGCGGAGCCTAGAAATGGGCTCTATCTTAAAAAATAATATGCATGATCTTCAGCTAGGGATGATTGTTGTATATTATTGTACATTTTTTGAATTGCATAGTTAGGTTTTATTATGGTGATCGGGTTTGTTGATTAGCTTCTGTTTCTTATGGAAGATGTCAATGGATTCTTCTGTTTACATAGGATTCGATGATGGTGGTAGCCATCACACTCAAAACTCAGCTTCGACTGCCTGGGTGATTTATACTCCTACGGGTCAAGTATTGTCTTCAGGAGGCGTATGTTTATGGCCTTCTTCAAACAATGTTGTTGAATATAGTGTTGTTGTTGAGTTATTGGGGGATGCCATTTCACATGGTGTTCTCTCTCTTGAGGTACATATTGGTTCGCAGTTAGTGGTTGCACAAATTAATGGCTCGTATCGTATTAGGGATCCGATATTATTACAAAGATTCTTACGTGTGAGATTGCTAGAATGACAATTTGAAAATATAACATACATTCATGTTTCAAGAATTTTTAATCAAGTTGTTGACTCATATGCTAACTATGTGTCAGATTGGCATTTGTTTCATAGACAATAAGCATATCACAAAAATAAATTTTTACACACATGTAAATAAATAAAATCGATCATCATAAAAAAATTTCATTAATATCCAAAAAGTGACGTCATAATACATTAGTTTCATAATACAAAATTGGGGCTTTCGATCCACCAAAATATAATACACGGTCATACAAAAAGGAATACTCTCAGGTCTCTAAGCTTCAGGAGGAGGGGGGTTTTGATCATGGTAGCACACTCCAGCTCTAGCTAGCTGTTAGAATAATCGAACCCATCCCCATGGTACACCAACCACCTGGCACTGCATGGCCTCAAGAAAGTCTTCGACTTGCACCATGGGTACGCTATGCATCAAGCGTACGAAGTTTTTGTGAATGCTTTGGAGCATTCACTTTGCATCCACACCCATGATATCGTCTCCTCTTTCCCTCCGCCGATGACGAGGGAAACCATCTGGTCATCCTGGTCCAAAATATGCATACACATGATAGATTGTCACTATGTGTCGTCACACCAAAACATGTCTTTTGAGTCAATATATCAAAAACAAAAAAAAATCAAAAAAACTTAAAAAGTGGGTTTGGGATTCGTTACCTATGTAACCATATGCCACTCCTGGGGGTAGGGGCATGTCCAAATCTCCACGAAAGTCTATCCCTGCATATGGGTAGTCATCGATGGCGATGATCTGTATCCTCCACAATGGAAAGAAGTATGCTAGGTAGGGGTTAGCTACCCTACCTCTGCCCAGTCTGAGCATAACATTTGCCCAACATCGTTGGGCCGGATCTTGAACCCCATATGGAAGAATGTCCACTCTAGGGCTTAGCCCTGGTACCCGCTCGAAGAATAACATGCTTAGTATGTTGCCGAATCTAAATTTCCACACCGTGCCCATTTTGTAGTCACCGAGCTGTTGTTTCATGTTGCTCAATAGTGCAATGCTCCAGTCATACATTATGGGTCTCATACAATCCACCACATAGAACATCAATGGCCGAGAGGCTTGGTGGAGTGAAGCTAATCCGGCTATCCTGCCTAATGCCAATAGTATGGCCTTCAGTCCCAGAACCTGGATAGAGTTTGTCGGGATTTGACTACCAACCTTTTCTGTGTCCAGAAATAATTACACCACAATGTACTCATCAATAATCAATCCACCTCCTGGCCCGTGAGATCGGAGATTTACCACCTCTCCTCATCGGGATAAACCAAAGATAAATTATATGTCCTCAAATTATATGTTGAGTGCCATCTTTCAATGTGAAAAGTCTGAGATTCTGGATCCCAGTAATCCACTAGTAGCTGGAGGAGTCTTGGTTTGGCCCTCAGGCTTCCAAGACACCAAAACTTATACAAACCACATGCCCGTAATGCTTATTGGGCCATTATATCACCTTGCACAACCACTTCCACATTACCATGTTCTCTCTCCCTCCACTCTAACACCATCCTGCACAAAAAATAAGAGTTTTGATTAGCATTTTCCCTTAAAAACCTCATTTGCAGCCTCATACGTGACTGTTTGCAAAACAACTGCATATGTATGCAGGTTTGGGTGTTTTTTCTACGTATGGAAAGCCCTATACGCATAAAAAATTCTGACACCCACATGGGCCGAAACACACAACTTGGGATGGCCTAAAAATTTAATTGGACCATGAAAACTTTAAAATTTTTGGATCAAACGGTGTCGAATTTCGTTGAACAATGCTCCCAGAATTCGCGTCGGAAGTTTTGAGGTCAAATGGGTAAAAATTTCAAATGATATGGAATTTTTGAATTTTTTACTATTTATAGAATTTTTTTGAAATTGTTTACCCACTTTCTATAGTTTTTTACCATTTTTGACCATTTTGGACCGTTTTGAACTAATTTTATAATGTAGGAGTCCATTTTGAGCGTAGTTTGACCGTGGTTTTGACCTGTTCATGCCTATTTCAGGTATTATGTCTAAACTGGCATATAGGTTAGGTTTCACATTCATTTGCACTTTTCATGACCTTATGACCATTTCATTATAACCTTAGGTACGAACCCATTCTATCTTGTCATGAAACCTTCTTGTTGCTTTTAGAAGTGACATTATGTGAATGGTAGAGCTTGACCATACATGGGTACTCTAGTTAGCTCCTATTTTTCATTTGGTGCCCATGCTGACATTTTTCCTTTAGGGTGGGGAAGTCCTTTGTATAGTACTGCCATGACTTTGTGCAAGAGCCTCATACTCCTCTTGATCTTTTTTACTGGTCTTTTCCCCAAGAATCCCTTATGTCAAGTTGTAATTGCATTATCATGAGTTTTTCCTGCCTTATTGAGCATTATGTCGGCTTCCCTGGCTTTGATTATCAGCCATATAGCCCGAGCTTGTCTCATGTCCAGCCAAGCAGATCCATTTTATATATCTTTTTCAGCTTGATTCCCCATTTTTTATCGGGAGGGGACCTTCCCCCGAGTGTCATTATCCTACACATGTTTTCTTACATTGAGTATAGGTATGTTCCACTGCTTGTAACGAGTTTGTTTTCCCCTTGACACTCGTCTCCTCATATATTAGTAACTACAACGCACTTTTATTCTTTTTCAATCTTTTCAAATATTTGAAAAAGTCCAAAAAAAATAAAAAAACCAAAAAGTCGGGTAGGAAAAGTTGTTATCTTTGGCAGTAGTCGCATCGTGTCGCCTTCAAATAGAGAACTGTATACCACATCCATTGGTTGGGTTAATAGTTTGACTTTAGGAGTTGTACTCATTTCTCTGAGTTTATCTCCACTAACTAGTTAAGATTCTAGTCTCGATGGAGCCTTTGGTGATGCCTCCTATATCACAGAGATGTCCTAGTTTTGTATATTGAGTGTATGCTGCGTACATTCAGTCACCATTCACCTTTATGCTCTTGTTTGAAGGAAGTTGAAGCCTGATTTGGCCATTCCTTAGTTTTCTTGACTTTGCTTGTCGGCCATTCTCGGTACCGGTACATTATGATCAAGTCCTTCCACATTATACAACTTTGCTGATTACCTCATTTTAGATGATGGGGGATGCCTTAATGCCCTCCTTCTCTCGCCATTGACAGTTTTGGGAATACATCAATGTCCCCTAATCGATGGATTCTTTCAAGTGTTCGACCTCAACATGTTTATTTGCACTTGTTAGATTGCGCTCTAGTACCTTGATCCCCATTTTCATTATCGGTGGGTGATCTCGCATCTGTTAATGGTATACATCAATGATTGGTAATCAGATGATGGACTACTATGCTCAACCTCAGCACCTCTATTCACACAGTAGGACATGTACTCGTAGTGGTTTGTGTAGAAGAATTTCCATATTGGTGGCATTTCATAAATGCTACCTACTTGATCGTGCCAGTGTTCATGAGATTTCAGCTCTCGTGACTTGATTCCAGTGTATGTCACATATCTTCAGCCATTATGGATATCTTGATCCATTGCATATATTCATCTTTCATGGATATCATGATCCTTTGTATATATTCATCATGGAGATTCTGATCTATCTATATTGTACGTGGTGATGACCACACATGTCATATTTTGTATCATGCCTATTCATGGCCATTGTACTCTTATGTATCCGGGATTGCTGTATGTACTTGCAGTCATATGCAGAGAAATTTGTACTATATTATTGGATGGATAGTTCTTCCACCTGGTTCTTCATCACTCCACTTCTAGGATGGACCTATAATGTATTTTAGCCATTGTATCACTCCTCTAACCTCACACATTAGGGGGTATATGTTACAGCTGATTTTACCACACATGGTAGATTACACATTTATGGCCTTCCCTGTCCCTCTGCAGACTCTTTGGACCCCATGGACTATTTTTCTAACTTTTATGTTTCCAAGATCTTCCCTAAAAATGCCTATTATTTTCCATACATGACTTTTAAACCCCTTCTCGTGTATACATGCGGATATTACCCTTAAACCATTGTACATCAGGATGTGTGCAAAAGGACAAATGTTTTGGAGTTTTCCTTGATGTGGATCTGAGTCACTTGTCTTCTGGCCTTCCATATGCCTTGATATTGCTCGGATTTGACCTTTCATTACCCCATTGAAGCACTATATAAGGAACCCTTTCAATACATTGAAGAGCAAGAAAACTATAGTACATTGTTGTTGTAGCTTGCTTATACTTGAGCATGCATCCCTTTGTCCCTTGGAGCACTTGGTGTTCTTCCCAAGCTTTCCTTTGCTTGTGAGCTTGCTATCGATATATGGAGTATTAAGGTGGTGGAGGCTGAGGTAGAGGACTCAGTTTCTCTAGTTCGCAGACGTGCCGACAGAGGTTGTCATTCATGTAATCTCTGATTTATATTAATAGAAATATCTTTTCCTATCCACTGGTGTGCATTTAAATGGATATTGAGTCCATGGATGCTTTTAAATGCTTATACATTATTGATTATATATGCTAGAGTAGGTCTAACACAATTATATAGCATGCTTATCTTGTTTTCTGATTGTTGAGAGAGAAAATTGTTAACACAAGCGGGATTCGAAAAGCTCAACAGGGATCTACATCAACCATCTAGAATAAGGTGTGTTTCAAGATCCTTTAGTGTTAGATGTTTTATTTCTCTTGTATATTAGGAAGGGACTGATTTCTGTGATTACTCTGTCTATTGTGGTACACCCCAAGCCATAGGAAGTTTTCTCCATAACAACAAGGAAGGTAAAAGGCACAGTGTGCAAGACCGGGATAATCGGTAAACCAAGCATTCTTGTATACGATTTTGCAAATAGGTAAGGAATGGAGACATTAAAGTTTGAAATATATTTCCAACCTAAACTAAATTTTGATGTTAAACATATGGATTAGATGCGTTTGGGTTTATAATATTTTTGGAATTTAAATATATATATATATATATGTATGTATGTATGTATACGATTTGAACTAAAGTGAAAATGTTTCGTTTGAATGATTTTTGACTCATAAAGTTATTAAATAAATTATAACCTTGCCGAGAGTTTACAGATGGATCTGAAGCTACTGAAAAAAGTCACCAGCAGAACGTTTCTATATTTTATTGTCCCGAGCCTCAAGAAAATGAGAGTCCTCCCAAGAAGGCGTTCTCGATTATCCCCCAATGCTTTATGTCAATCCCCACCAGTGAAAAAGTATGCGCGTATATAAGGTACTGATGTGTGCACCTCTATGTGTGACTCCTCCTTGGGCACCCAGATAGTGGTTAGATGAAGATAGATATGTACAAGAGATAACTTGTTACCTAAACATACATATTTATGCATACCAAAAAACTACCAGATCGAGA
>LPNX010547026.1:178718-204724 GCA_001517045.1 Pseudotsuga menziesii | reverse complement strand
TTATAGTAAATCGATGGAGATCGTATTCTTGTTTATCTATGAATGTTAACTATAGCCACGACATGTATTATCTAGACTGGAACCCTTGAAATCAATGATCATCTATATGACTCGGTCGTACTTTGTTGGATATAAATTTCTGTATATACTCATAGATAACCTTGATTCAATTCTATATCTGAAACCTTTAAAGTTCCATGAGCTTCAGTACATTCAAATTGTGTTGGATAATAAATTTTATACTTGTTCTTATAGATCAATAACCTGTATATGGTTTGTGTTTATGGATCATTCTTAGAGGTAATTCAGGTGGAAGTCTTCATGTGGTTGTGACCCTTGTATACAGGGTATGTGTTATCACATGGTTCTAATTGTTTGTAGATCGGGTCTGAGGCATATTCATAAGACAACATTATAGGTATTATAACCAACTATACTGCATCAATCAAAATTCATGTTAACCGATGCTTCTTATTATTTAGTTTTAAATGTATTCATATAGACCCAACAATTTGTGATTGGGTATGTCTAGTTATGTGTCGAGATCACCAATGACTCCTGGATCAATGATCAATCCTAGATTTTGTAAGAAAAAAATGCTCATTGGAATCAAATGATAGGAGGAAATAAATACTCTGTGAGAGATTCCTTGAAGTGTAAACAACAAGATCGTATGGCAATAGAATTGTTGTGGATTGTAACTAGCCTTTTGAAAAGAATTACATGATGCGACAGTTTGGTGGACGTAACCCCGAGTTTGGGGTGAACCACGTACATGGGTGTCTCTCTTATGTCTGCACATTATATAGTTTATTCTCATTTGATATTTTATATTGGTTTTGATTCATACAGGATTCCATTAAATAATAGCCATATGATTTAAGTAATAATGTTAAAGGAATTCTTTATTATGTATGAACCACAGGATTTAAAGTTCCTTGCAGAATGCACATGTTAGTAAAAAGAATGGGAACAACTTCCACATTAAGTTTACATCATCTTTCCTATGTATGAATTTAAGTGTTGATACACTCAAATGTAGTGTCTTGCAACACATTGAGTCTAATGCATCCAGTTGCTGAGATGGAATATTGTGCTTCTTTTCTCTCTACCTTCTTTCGTTGAACAAAAGTAAGGTTAAATGTACATTACATAGTTAGAAATAACTCCTCATGAGTCTTAAATTATTTGTAGAAAGTTGAAACTCTTGTTTAAGATTAAGTGGTTTACAATTATGCAAAGAGCTCAAAATGGAAAGCAAAGTTATTACCCCACTTTAATGATGTCAATATTAATATGATTATGGGGTACGTTACAATTTTTATCTTAGGTAATTTATGTACTTTGGATGTGTCTAACTCATGTTCTGATGTTAATAATGGTGTAAATTGTTGAATGCTGAGCCCAAAAGAAAATGTCTTATTTGATGTTAAAAATTTTAGATATTCAAATGGATAGGGAATAAAGGCTAGAGTTATTGCTTAAAGTCCTTTTCCTAAAGTTTTACTTATTAATAAAACTATGGATCTCAGTTTTGAATGGAATGGATGATTTTATTTAAAATACGCTTTACTTTCATCACTCAAGATACGTAAGGGTAGTTGTATCATAGATTTAAATTGTCTTTCGAAAGGATTCCTCTTATCTTATTTTGGGTGTGTTACAAATGGTATCAGAGTTGAAGTAACATCACTAGGGCCTATTTGGGCTCAACATGGAATTAGCACACGGAAAGATGGTAAAGACTAACCAATCAAATGATTTTGTTTGTGGATACATGACAATGATGGACGAGGGAAAACAAGTTATCCAAGTTAGCCTCAAAAAAAAAAAAATTGGAAGAGGTAACTAAGGAGATAAAGAAATAGCATGGAAAAGGTATGACATAAATTGTGAGTAATTATTTCGTGCTATTGTAAGGGCTATGTTTACCCATTCAAAAATGGAATCTTGGACTATAAGTTTTATTCCTAATACATTAAGGGAAAAGTATAGTCATTTCTTAGAATTGCGTGTAGCAAAATATTTATATATGTGTATCGCATTGTAAGACTCATACTAACGGGAAAACGTTTAAGAACATAGGGAACCAGTCTGATGGGTAAAGAACAATGGATTTCTTAGGAAATAAGAATGCAGGGCATTCCAGCAATAGATGTTAAAAATCCATAAATAGTAATAATTACTACTAGTAAGTAATGGAAGCCATGTGTCTACTATAATTTATGAAAATAATTAGGGTGCTAAAATATGTGCAAAGGGTTGCAAAACACTAAGCATTGGGTAATGTAGAAAGAATCATCGAAGACACCCTTCATATGTAAAGAAGGATGTAGGCATGAGAAATTTAGGAGTATCATAAGACTTGATTTAAAGCAAATTGTTTGTTAAGAGAAGATTCATACAGACTGACTATAATTTAAAGGAAAGTCTAAATTAAAAGCTTTTTTTAGGCTGAACTTAAATTATCATGAGTGTAAGTAGAGTGGATAACTTAGCATAACAAATACCCCTTAGGGTATTGGTGTATTTCATGGGATATGTGACAACACACGTGTAGCATCTAACACTGAAATGAAAGGATTGGGCAAAGAATCAATATGACTCTTTTATGATGTTACGCTTGTGATTAAAGGTGAGTTAGGTTAACACCTTAAAATTTATGTACTGGTATATAAGTAACAGGCTCTAATACATATTGAAGCATATTATATCCCATCATTTTAAAAACATTACTGGTTTTTGAAAACATGTTGATTGCAAGTGTGTGGTATAAGCATTATATATATATATATATATATATATATATATATATATATATTCATGAAAAGTGGGTTAATAGTATTTCGAAACCTACATTTACCATTCATAAAGATTATCCATTATTGTTTCTCGAACGATTGGGAAGTATTGTGGAGAATTGCAATGTCCATTCCCTGGTAACAATCCAAATACACAGGAGTAAAGACATGCAATCACTAATAATATTTGAAATGATAAGGGAATGAACGTCGTATATTGCTATGGACTAACATTGCAGGAGTATGCTGGAAACACTACCAATGGAAATGGGATATTGGTTACAAAAAATGCATTGGATTAAATAAGGGAATTAAACCGCTCAAGAATGAGTATTGTTTTACCTTTTGATCTTATTATAATTTTCATATTTCGAGGGTTTTATGAATCAAGGATTAACTTTGGATTATGATATTTATGTACTGACGTTGCATGGCTTTACCATGATACTTGACCGTGTCACGATCAACGCAAGACAATGATTTTAAATCCACCTGTGTAAATAAGCTAAACTAAATTTCTCAAAAATAGGTAATGATTTATTATGGATGAATTACAAGATTGCATGAACCATGATTGGATGGTAAAGGTACTAATCCTTACGAATATGGATGAAAATTATTGCTTATCAATAGATATGTGGTTCCATTACAACTAATCGTGAAGTTATAAATAATTCAATGAATGGGGCAATGACACTGAAATCACGTTAAGCCCCAAGTCTAGGTGCCGCAAAAGTCAATCGTTGTAATTAACATTAAGTACAAGGAAAATACATGCTACGAGAGCAAAATAGTGTTAGGAAAGCGATTGCCATGTGATCACATTGGTGTTAGGAATACATGCTACAGGAGCACAATGGTGTTAGGAAAATAATTATCATGTGAGAACATTGGTGTTAGGAATATGATGTGGCAAGAAAAACTCATGATCTAACTCTACCCTACTTTGGGTGGAAAGGAATTCTTGGAATCACATGAGGAGGATTGAGGGGAACCATGAAAGAGTTATGACATCAATATCAAGACCTAGGAAAAGCTCGACATCTGGAAGACAGGACGTTGTTTGATGTCACTGAGGAGAAAACTTTTGATTAGTGGTCAAAAGGGAGAGTAAACCCAAAAATAGTCGTAAGTCCACATGAGAATTGGTAAAAGAACTCAAGGGAGACTTTGAAAAATAACCAACAAAAAATGTGTTAACAAACCTTCTAAATAATTAGATTATTACATTTCACAATGTAAATATGAAGAAAGGATTATCTCAGGTTGAGGACTATTTAATTATCCAAGGGTTGGAGATAAAATGCGTCCTCCCAAAACAGGAGTAAGTATGTTTTACAGATGAAACAATTACATTATCAAAAAAATAATTAGGTATTATGATGCCAATAAATACTAGAATATGTTCCATAAATTGCAATTGTTAAAATGCAAAAGAATCCATGACTTATGTTTAAGTTGAAATAATGAATTGGCACATTTTACAGAATAAACGTTGAGCTAGACCCGATCTTGTTATAGGAAACTACAGGTCTTGAATGATAGCGACTTGGAAAGATACAGAAAGACCTGAGGAGATCAGAACAGAAAAAGACGAAAGAAGAAAAGATGACAGGGTAGAAAAAGGAACAGGGTTGAACACAGGAACACCGAGGACGGTGTTATTTTCAAGGGGGAGAGGATGTAATATCCCTCTTGCATACCCTAGAAATTTTGTAATTACAAATGTTTACTGTACTTGTTCTGGTGAGGAGCTCAAGGCCAAGGCCCCACCAGAAACAAAAACCTTGCAGCTTATATAAGTTAATTACCTAAGTTGAAAACTTAGGATACGTAGGACAATGACACAACTTAATAAAGGGCCAACTAAACAACTAGGGATAAAGGCGAATGGTTAGGGAGCCATAATTCAAGGGCATAGTGTTACTTATCATCTTGATCATGGCAGTGTTAGAGATAAGGGCTCACCCTATAAGGGATTCCTACGTCGCTGAAATTATCCCAGCTAAGATATTGTATCCTAGTTGCTAAGCCTATTCTAGTTAAGCCATGATGGAGGAAGTTGAAATCGGCTTAACGTCGACATAAAGAGTCAAGGGTTAAAAAAATAAAAGGGAAAAACAACCCAAGGAATTAATTGTTAAAAGACTATAGGTCATAGCCCCCTTAAAAGAATTATTTGTAAAGGAAGATATAATCTCCAACATGCCTCGTTTAATAATTAAATGGTGAAATACCATCCACCTAGACTAATGTACATAGAGAATCATATATTGTACTTGACATATATTTGGAGAATATGTGAAGAAAAGTATATATAGGTGTATTATATGTATATGTGTAACTATATTAAATGGTGATGGGAAATTGCCTACAATGATTAGTAAACGAGGGTTAATTAGGATCCCTTCTACTCTTAACTGCTGAAAATGATCCTAAAGAAGAGGGAAAATCCCTTGTATAATTTAAGTAAAGGATGTTTACCTATTCAATATTGATCCTTTAGATATTTATAACTTAAATAAAGTACACCTACCTAGGAAAATAATATTTTCCTTCTATGACCCGCCAGAAGTAATTAATGTAGTTACTCCCTACAACAAGGATTATTAAAGTGTGCAATACATATATTCCTTAACCATTATTTTGACTGGTTGTGGGTTGGATGCATGCCATTAAGGTGTTTAATTGGCTACGAGATTTATTGCAAGATTGAGGGAGACCTGCCTTAGCAAAGTTAATGACAGATTTACTGCCTTAAATTTCGAGAAGCGTGGCACACCTCAGGGAAAGAACCATTCTCCTTTGGGTTATTAATGGGCTCAAAACTCCAGCATTGGTGGGGGCCTTCTCATTTTCAGTCTTTACGTTTGGGGAGGAATGGTGGAAGCTTAAGCGATCTCAAGGTCCTCGTGGTATTTTGCTACCATTGTTGCTCAAGGGTGCGACTTAGCCATTTCCGATTAGATCAAGGACTGTGGTGATTGCTACATTTTATAAAGGATTCCCATGACCACAGTAAGATCCATATCATTTTTCCATGCCTTTGTATTATATAGATCGAGCATCTCTAGGTTTTCCCCTTATGTTTTCATTGCTTTAAACCACAGATGTTATTTATTACTTGACTATGTAGTAGAGTGCTTATAGATCGAGCATCTCTAGTTTTTGCATTTGGGTTTTCATTGCAATTAAGATCATAGGTACGGTTTGTTCGTATACATGACTGTATTTTTAGTTTGACCATGGATCTAGCAATTTCCATATATGCCTTCCGGGTTTTTCGTTACAGATCTCTTTAAACCGTAGACTTGCGTTTTTTTAGTGTTACTGGCTGTAGTATTTACTTTAGAAATCGACGTTGGATGATTTGAGGGGTTACGATTATGGATGAATGCCGACGAGGAAGGTAAAAGGCCTAGTGTGCAAGCCTAGGATAATCGGTAAACCAAGAATTCTTGCATACAATTTTGCAAATAGGAATGGAATGGAGACATTAAAGTTTGAAATATATTTCCGACCTGAACTAAAGTTTGACATTAAAAATATGGATTAGATGTGTTTGGGTTTATAATATTTTGGAATTTAAATATATATATGTATACGATTTGAACTAAAGTGAAACTATTTCATTTAAATGCGTTTTGAGTCATAAAGTTATTAAAATAAATTATAACCTTTCCGCGAGGTTATAGACAGATCTGAAGCTACTGAAAAATAGTCATTAACAGAATGTTTCTCTATTTTATTGTCTCGAGCCTCAAGAAAATATGAGTCCTCCCGAGAAGGCGTTCCCAATTAGCCCCAAGTGCTTTATACCAGTCCCCACCAGTGCAAAAGTATGCGCCTATATAAGGTACTGATGTGTGCACCTCTATGTGTGGCTCCTCCTTGGGCACCCAGATAGTGTTTAGATGAAGACAAATACGTATGAGATATAACTTGTTACCTAAACATACATATTTATGCATACCAAAAAACTACCAAATCAAGACTGTTGGGTTTTGAACCCTTATGTCATAGCAATAAAGCCTAACCTTGATGTGCCAATGACTTAGATAGCAGGGGTTTTGAATATGGAAAGCCATATATGTATGTATGTATGTATATCTATATCTATATATATATATATATATATATATGTATGTATGTATGTATGTATGTATGTATGTATGTATGTATGTATGTATGTATGTATGTATGTATGTATGTATGTATGTATGTATGTATTCTTATAGTAAATTGATGGAGATCGTATTCTTGTTTAGCTATGAATGTTAAGCATAACCATGGCATGTATTATCTAGACCGGAACCCTTGAAATCAATGAGCATCTATACGACTTAGGTCATACTCCGTTGGAAATAAATTTCTATATATACTCATAGATAACCTCAATTCGATTCTAGATTTGAAACCTTTAAAGTTCCATAAGCTTCAATACAATTCATATCGAGTTGGATAATAAATTTTATACTTGTTCTTATAGATTGATAACCTGTGTATGGTTTCTGTTTATGGATCCTTCTTAGCAGTAATTCAGGTGCAAGTCTTCATATGGTTGCAACCCTTATATACAGGGTATGCATTAGCACATGGAGTCTAACTGTTTGTAGATCAGGTCTGAGGCATATGCATAAGCTAACATTATAGGTATTATAACTAACTATATTCCATCAATCATAATTGATGTGGACCGATGCTTCTTATTATTTAGTTTTAAATGTATTCATATAGACCCGACGTTTTGTGATTGGGTATGTCTAGTTATGTGTCGAGATCACCAATGACTCTTGGATCAATGATTAATCCTAGATTGTGTAAGAAAAATTAGAGGAAAATTGAGGTCTAAAATGGGCCTCCTAAGGAAAATACTAAAATAATAGTTAAAATAATAAAATAATAGTTATTAATTTTGGAGGAAGAATGAAAAAAACTACTTTTTGTGTTCGTATTTTCGACATATCTCCTTGTGTTTTTACTAAAATTTTGAGCAAGAGAGATTGTTGTTTGCGGAATTTAATTTTACATCCAATGAGTACCCTCACTACATACTTTTGACAGACCCCACTATCCCAAAAACAAGAAATGTCTGAAAAAACATGATGATGATGTCATCATCACATTTTTTTCTGACATTTCTTCTTTTTCGGGTAGCGGAGTCCATCAAAAGTATGCAGTGTGGGTACTCATTGGATGCAGAATTAAGTTACACATCCAATGAGCTCTCCCACTTTAAATTTGAGTAAAAACACAGGGAGATATGTTGAAAATACGAACACAAAATGTAGTTTTCTTTTGTGACAAATATGTCAATTCAACCATTATGGTTGACTAATTTTATTGAAATTCTATTGTTTCTTGAATTCCAACTCACAAAATTTATTATTGGCGCGTTTTGTTATAAGGGTCATTTTAGACCTCAAATTTCCTCTAATGATCATGATCATTGGAATCAAATGATAGGAGGAAAGAAATACTCTCTAAGAGAGTCCTTGAAGTGTAAACAGGAAGATCGTATGGAGACAAAATTGTTGTAGATTGTAACCAGCCTTTTGAAAAGAATTACATGATGCGACAATTTTGTGGATGTAACCCCAAGTTTGGGGTGAACCACGTACATGGGTGTCTCTCTTATGTCTGCACTTTATATAGTTTATTCGTGTTTGATATTTTATATTGGTGTTGATTCATACAGGATTCCATTAAATAATAGCCATATGCTTTAAGTAATAATGTTAAAGCAATGTTTGATTATGTATGAACCACAGGATTTAAAGTTCCTTGCAGAATGCACATGTTAGTAAAAATAATGGGAATAACTTCCACATTAAGTATACATCATCTTGCCGATGTATGAATTTAAGTTTTGTTACAATCGAATGTAGTGTCTTGCAACACATTGAATCTAATGCATTTGGTTGTTGAGATGGAATATTGTGCTTCTTTTCTCTCTACTTCCTTCTCTCGCTGAACATAAGTAAGGTTAAATGTACATTACATAGTTAGAAATAACTCCTTATGAGTCTTAAATTCTATGTAGAAAGTTGAAACTATTGTTTAAGATTAAGTGGTTTACAATTATGCAAACATCTCAAAATGGAAAGAAAATTTATTACCCCACTTTAATGATGTCAATATTAATATGATTATGGGGTATGTTATAGTTTTTATATTAAGTATTTTATGTACTTTTTATGTGTGTAACTCATGTTCTAATGTTAATAATGGTGTAAATTGTTGAATGCTGAGCCCAAAAGAAGATGGGTTATTTGACATTAAAAAATTTATATCGTCAAATGGATAGGGAATAAAGGCTAGAGTTATTGATTAAAGTCCTTTTCCTAAAGTTTTAATTATTAATAAAACTATGGATATCAGTTATGCATGGAATGGCTGATTTTATTTACAATACACTTTACTTTCATCACTCAAGATACATAAGGGTATTTGTATCATAGATTTAAGTTGCCTTTCTAAAGGATTCCTCTTATCTTATTTTGGGTGTGTTACACACTAAATTCTAGGATGTAATTGTACGATACACCTAGGGATACAATGGCCAAGGATCCAATGCTCCAAAGCTTATGCTCAAGATCAACATCGGAAGGCTACACGGCTTATGCCCAACACATCCAATTATCTTCTCATGTGTTCTAGAGCTTCTTGCTCAACACAATTAATCAATCACTCAAGTGATCCAAAGATCCTCACTCAACACAATTAATCAATCACTCAAGTGATCCAAAGATCCTCACTCAACACAAAACATCTTGTCAATCAAGTGCTTAAGGGTCTACACCCAACACAAACAAGCATATACATATATCATCAATAATTAACTTACGACAAATATATAAAACAAATCATCATGTTCGTATGTAGTGGGGTCTTTGACCCAATATAAAATATAACATTAAGAAAATCATCATAATCAATAGACACATGCCTATAATTGTTAGGTCCAAAATTCAGGATATTACACTGTCACTTGCAAATGAATAAATAGAGCACGATTAGAAGTATACGAATCCTCCAACTGGAACAACAGGTAACAATGCTGCAAACCCAGGTGGAGAGCATACCTTTCCCAGGCATAAATGCAAACCAAACCTCACACGGTGACAAAAACCAAAGAGTCGAATAGATCTTAACCATTGCAGTGCCAAATGACTCATTCATCCATGATAGACCAAGATTAGGGTTTGAGCTCACCAAATCCTAAGGAGCATTTACTCCTCCACCTTGTCCACCACCAACGTCAAAATTTATCTCCATTCCTATAGTTTCATAACCCCAAACACAATTTGGTAATTGAAATGCCTTTTTCATTCAAACCCCTATCATTTGCATCGTTGACTTAGGATAAGCCAACATTCTTGGCATATGGAATATGCCATGAATGGATTAACATACATATAACATATGGTATATAAAATTTAATACATCATGGCTAAAGTCTTATAACTTAAGCCTTTCACATAACATTCAAACCATATAAATGTTAAGCCCATGTTTGGAGCTTATTTAAGCTCTTAGAACCATAATAATAATGGTAACCAATTATACGTAGGTATCAATAAACCCATCCATGTGTAAATGATAACGCTAACAATAGCAATAAGAATTGCTAAGATAGGACTGTGGTCCTTTTGTCATCCAGAGAAGTGAAGTAGTTTAGAATAGGTAGCATGTCATTGTTTAACTGTCATAGCAAGTTTTCATCACCTAATGAACCTGTACAAAATGAAGAAGAGTTGCATTAGTTCAACATGAACTAAGTAAACCATGTAATGTCAAGTAAAATAAGTTACCTCTCCAAGTGATCCTATAAGGATACAAGTCCCGCCACTCCACCCCTTGACAATTACAAGTTAAGTCCATACCTTCCATAAACAAGTAAACAAAACTTATAACCAGTAAGTAAGATATAAATTGAACACACATACACGAACATGCATGATACGAAATAAACCGATAAATAGTGTAATCATCTAAATAAAACCAAGTAACATAAACACATTATATAGAATTACAATATTAACCACATCGGGAAAGCATCTAGAAAAGGGTAAGAACAATTTACGACATTTTGGTTACGCAAACAAAGTTTGACATATTCCGCAGAAGATAAGCTAATATCCAGTTCAGGTAGTAATTAACTAGCCTAATAAATTTTGTTTTTATTTTGAAATTTTGGGGACATTACACCAATATACAAAATAAAATATCAAAACAATATCACACGCAATGGGAATTATACCCATAAGTGTAAGGTCCAAAAATTCAGGATATTACACCTAAAGTGCATGATGGTTCCTTTCACACTTGTTGACTATTCTAACCACTTCATGGCCCATATAGGTTCATTTCACCTCATTATGGCCACTAATTGGAGTTACACTTGGCTTAATGTCATAGATTGGGGGAATTAGTCAATATAAGCCAACATTAATGTGAGCTACTCATATAGTTTTTTGGACCCGTGGTATTTGGTATCCCATGGTATTTTACCAAGGTATTGCATGCAATAATACATATATATTGTACTAGGTTTTTCTGAACAATCAGAGTGGAAAAATTCCTACTCAAGTAATTTTCCTCTAGTGTTCTATGCAATATTTATTCTCTATTCTTGTTATCTCTTTGTGCAAATAAGTCTAAGTGAATTTTTTTTTGCTATCTAGATCTAGGATGGAATCTCACATGACTTGGATATTTTTTTGTGATGTTGTGAATTCCAAAATCTTACATGGTATTAGATCTAATTTGATGAAAAAAAAATCCATTATTGCTTCCAGATATTACCTTTGGTCATTTGGTTTCACCTTTTGGCTTTTCTGAAGCATGTTGTCAAAGTAAGGAATTTCAAAGAATCGTGTTTGAAATCACATGAACAAATGGTATAAGATTCAACAAATGATACAGTTCGACTTTCTTCCTTTGTGGCTTCATCTGTTTTTCATGAAGATAACATATGAGTGGTTTCCCTCAATACCGTTGAAGAGAAGATCTTCCATCTCTCATTAGTATTCTTCCATGATTCTTCTATTTACTCTTCTAGTGTGTGAAAGAGTGATCCTTTGATGTTTTGGAATAAGGATCAAAGCTTCCAAATGTTTCATTTGCTCTCCTTGTATCCATGCTTCTTATGTATTTCTATATGATTGCTAGAAATGATTTTAAGAGTTGCACACAATATGGAGGACACCTACATTCACTTGGATCTTATCTCACATATTATGGTTTGAAGCTAAATTTTCAAGTGTTTATTCAAGCATTTGGATTTGTTCTCACCCTTTTTGGTTTGATATGCAAGTTAAAATGGATTCCAGATTTGCTTGCTTCCATTGTTGAAGAAATCAATCGCAAATTTTGGGAGCATAATCCAATTCTTCCCATGAAGAATATTCCTTCAGACATACTCATTTAGTTTGGATTGTATACACTTTTTTGTTTCTCTTTCATGCCCATTTTGAGGGAGGATTTTCCCCTTCTGGTTTTCCTCTTTCTTCAGTTCATATGGATTAATAATGTAAAGGGTGGCCATAATTCTTGTTTCTTTGGCCCTCAATAATTTCTCACACATTAGAGGAAATTTCAACTCAAAATGGGCCTCCTAAGGAAAATACTAAAATAATAATTAAAATAATAAAATAATATTTATTAATTTTGGAGGAAGAAAAGAAAAAAACTTTTTTTTTTGTTCATATTTTTGACATATCTCCCTCTGTTTTTACCCAAATTTCGATCGAGAGAGCTTGTCGGATGCTGACTTAAATTTTGCATCCAACGAGTACCCACACTGTATACTTTTGACATACCCCGCTAACCCAAAAACAAGAAATACATGAAAAAAATGTGATGATGACATCATCATCATGTTTTTTCAAGTGTTTCTTGTTTTTGGGGTAGCGGGGTCCATTAAAATATGCAGTGTGGGTACTCGTTGGATGTGAAATTTAATTCTACATCCAAGGAGTTCTCCCGCTCAAACTTTGAGTAAACACATAGGGAGATATGTCGAAAATACGAACAAAAAAGTAGTTTTTTTTATGATACATATCCCCAAATTTATATTAAATTTTTTTTAAGACCTATACGGTATTTGAAATTTAAATCAATTTAATTGGCTAACACATGATGACAAGGAAATTGAATTAGATTTGAAAGGCCCATTTTGAGTCGAAACTTTCCTTTAATGAACTTTTTGGCTTAAAGGGGGTTGTTGGACCATATTTCCCATCTAGACCTTGGTTAATAATCTTGCAAAAGGTTCCAAGTATTTAGTGTAACTTGTTCGATGTGAATATGGTTCTAGTTGCTAGTCCAATGCCTTGGTTCTTAGTTTCTCCATATCTGGACAACTTAGACTAGTGTTTAAGCCATAAAAGATTATTTGTCCACTTACCCACTCCTTTCATTATTGTATGAAGTCAATGTGCCCCTCTATGCTACATTTATGGGGAAGTTCTTGCATTTCCCTGTTTTAAGGAGTTTGGGTGCACCATGTTAAGTATTTGGTCAATTTTCTCATTAATGGTCCAAAACCAAGCCACCGAACCACCTCTAGCACCCCCATGATGGTTCCTTTCACACTTGTTGACAAGCCTAACCACTTCATGGTCCATATAGGTTCATTTATCTTCATTATGAACACTACTTGGAGTTACACTTGGAACAATGTCATAGATTGGGGGAATTAGTAAACATAAGGAAACATTAATGGGAGCTACTCATATGGTTTGTTGGACCCAAGGTATTTCATGTAATAATTCTTATATATTGTACTGGTTTTTTGCTCAATAATCAGAGTGGAAAACTTCATACTGGAGTGATTTTCCTCTAGTTTTCTATCCAATGTTTCTTCTCTATTCTTTTTTTGTCTTTGTTAAGTGAGATTGTTTTTGTTATCTATATCTAGGTTGGAATGTCACATGAATCAGAACTTTTGTTGTAATGTTGTGTATTCCAAAATCTTACAGTGTAAGGGAACCATTTTTTTAATTGTATAAGGTATGGAGAACATTTCATTTTCAGAAATCAATTTGAGTAAATTTTTAAGTTTTTCCCTTTAAGTTTTGAACTTCAAAAGGAAAACAGATTTTTTTCTTGAATTGAAAATGCACCAATGTTAAGCCTTAAGGAATCACATTCCACATTAAAGGTTTTTGTGAATTAAGACATGGATAATAATGGAATTGTATGCATGGTCTCTTTAACTTTTTCAAAACCTTACATTTCTTCTTGAGTCCAATAAAATGGATATTTGCATAACACTATTAGAGGTGCCTCTATTTGACCATAATTCTTGACCAACTTGACGTAATAACTAGTCACTCCTAAGAATCGTCTAAGATTCTTCAAGGTTTTGAGAATTAGTGATTCGATCATAACATTAATTTTATCATAGGAATTTGATTCCTTCATTAAATACACTATTATCCAAGTATTTCACTTCTTAAACCCGAAATATACATTTAGAATGCACGTAATATAGTTGTTTCTCCTACAATAGATTTAAGACCATCCTTACATTTTGCAAATTATCTTCCTAGGATTTTATATAGATTAGTTTACTTTAAAAAATAAAAATTTAAAACATAAAAAGTAAAAATCTAAAGAGAGGTGTAAAAATAGAATTCATCAAGCTTTGAAATGTGTAAGGTACACCGGTAAGACCAAACAACATCATCAAAATTCATATAATGATCTTTTGTTTACTTTAAATGATATTTTCATAATATCTCTTACCTTATTTTGTTATCATGATATACACATTGGATACAAACTAAGTAAATTAAATTGCTCATTGTAAGTCATCTAATAATTCATCCATGACATGAATATGAAACTTATTTTTAATCATTATCTTCTTAATCTCTTCATAATCTAGACACATGGAGCATGAACCTTGATCTTTTGAAATCATCACTATTGTTGTATAGAAATCAATTTGGCTAGGGTGAATGATGAGGTGACATCTTGTAACATGTATTGAATTTTAATATTAATCATGTTATTTTGTGAACATGGGTACTTCCAAGGTATTATATTAGGTGGTACACTTCCACGTTAAAAGTGAATAGAATGGTCATGATAAAGATTACATGTAATACATTTAGAAACTCTCGATTGTTTTTATAATAATTGTAAATATATCATTGGATATCCATTAGAATAGAGAGTATAGATTTTTGGACATCTAGAGAGATTTTTTTTTAATTACACTAATGGATCTCTCTTTTAGAAATTTTGTATGATATTAGAGATACTATAAATCTACTAGTCTCGCTTATTTTTGAACTATCACGAGGATTGGATTTGTATTTTCTTCTTTTTCCAATGAATATTTATCTTTATTATGGTTCCTGATCATTTCTTTTTGCGATTTCTCATCATCTTTAAGCTTATGAATTTGATCCATTAGATATTGTTTATGCGTCATAAGGTGACCGTTTTCTTTGATACTTTATAATAGTTTATTATGAAGATATTTACTCTCCTCTTATGGCTTTGATTGAATTGTGCTTTATCCTTTTCATTCTTGATTTAAAGAAGCATTTTTTTACTATGATCTCTTAGATGAGAGATCTCTTCTTCTTTTTCCATGGATACTTTGTTGAATTATTTATGCATGATTTGTATTGATTTTTGATCTTGTTGGAAAAGCACCTTCGATATGTGTTTGAAGTATTCAAATGAGATAAATATTGAACTTGACTTCACTGTAATATCTTGGAATGTGAGTTTCTTATTATATGAAAATGTTAGAAACTTCTTTCCAACATTTAAGATAAAAGTTGCTAATGCTTTTATCCAAGGTAAACCAAAATTATGTCACCCTCAAATCTCCATAAGGAACTAACAGTTGATTTTTATGTGACCATATAATATCTAACATTTAATACTAAGCCACTTATTTCAAATTGTTTCCTATCCCAAAAGTATATCGCTTCACCTATATTTGAATTGGAATCACTAATTGGTTAGAGAGTTCAATACTAATATAATCACTACTTTCAACAGGTGCTATAGAAATCGTGATATCCTTCCATGCAAGTGTTTCTTTAATTCCAATTATTATTTCAACATTTATTTTTGAGGTGATAGGAAACTTTAATTTCTTTCCAACAATAAAATCCATATTCTTAATTTTTTTAATACACTGAACCTTGTAAAATAAATAATAATATTTGATAACTAATATGTACCAATAACACAATATTATATATCTATATATAATCAATGAATTTTTGAAAATTTATCTCTTTGATTTTATTAAGGATTTACACTAGATACCATGCTTTGGAAAAAAACATTTGTGGTTTTACTTTGTTTAAGTTGTCATTTTCCGTTCAAATGCTTTCTTTCTTATTTTTCTTTTTAATTTTTTTAACCTTTTGTTCCTCGTTTCTTATTTGTACTAAAAAATTAATTAATTTGAATTGATGGAGAAAAACCAAATTAGACAAAGTCTAAATAATGGCTAAAGGACGAATTAGACAACAGGCTTTGATACCACAGTAACTGTAGAAAATCCGTTTACTGAAACTTCTCGAACTTCTCATTTCTAAAATACAAAAAATCCATGAATATATAGAAAAGTTGATAAAAATATGATATGATCATTACAATGAGGGTGTAGCACATATACATAGGATTGCATGGTGACTATTCACCAAAGGGATGTGACCCTTCATTGACTATAATTAATGTTATGTTATTTTATTAATATATTATTATTGTTTGATGTTATTATTATTATTACTACTATTTATATTTATATATATTGTATTATGTTAAAATTTTCGTATAACATCATGTTAGTGCAACCTTTGAATGTCTAAATGATGAAATCAATATACAAAAATTGACAAATATGTAGATAACAGATAGTACTAGTGCAACAAAACTTTTCCAAAATAAAACCACTATACTTTTAAATATTTTTTTAAAATTAGCTAAGTGACAATAACTCAAATTTAGTACTCCAACTATCAGTGCATCTTTTCAAGGTATTAATTTAAAGATGATAGATTGGAATTTTTATTGCGTGCAGAGGTCAATGTCTACTAGTGCGGCATATAGTTTTTTTAGGAAATGGTTGAGAAAATAAAAATTTATGGCATAAATATTATCGTTTTTCTAAAAGTTCATTTGCATCTAAAAGTTCCACCAACTTCATCCAGTCATCCTAGTGTTTATTTGATGCTCCACTTCTTAATATTTATCTTTATCTTTCAAGGATGATGTGATGGATGGAGGCTGATAGACATAAAGTTCCATAAATGGGGACATTTTTTATGAAGTGTCGAAGTATTCCTTGTATTATCATTCTTCCAAGGGGAACCACTTGACCCACTGTGTTTTCTTATCAAATACAAATCAATTAAAATAAAATAATTTATTCACAATATTTATTTGTCCATATGATTGAGTATGGTATGAGGAGATGTGACCCAATTGAGAAACTAAAGAATAAAATATTTCCTTCTAAAATTTACCAGTGAAAATTGGATCTTTATCATTTGCAATAATCTTGGGTATCTAATGTATCTTCTAAATTGTTTCCATTGATGTTGTATGTATTTTATTTGCTTTAAAAATATGAGATAGAGAAAAGAAATTGATATACATTGTGAGTTAATCCAGCACTATAATGATGAAATTATATAGTTCAATATTTGGTATGCCTGTGATAAAATCCATTAAGGCCTCTTCCCAATGATGAATTGGTATCGATAATTATTGTAGAAGATATGGTATTTTGATTTTTTTTTCCCTTATTCTTCTTGAAAACCAAGCATTGTACAACACACTTTTGGACATGATTTTCAATATCTTCCCAAGGTTTCCCAATAACCTTAAATTACCTCCTATAGAATAAGTGTGTCATTTTAAAAGATTAATTTTTTTGATTGGGGGATATTAGATAGATAAATTCAACGCTATTATAATACTAAATCATTATTCCACTCAAATTTATCAATGTAATACGGTCCTCCTTTCGTTTTTTAATTATTTTGCATGCCTTTTGATCGCACTTCTACTATCTACTTCCTTCTTCCATGTAGTTAAATTACATAATTGACGTAAAATAGTAATTCAAATGTGTCTTCTTCTCTCCTTGAAAGTGCATATAGCACTAAAACTTATTTTTAAGTTTAAGTAGATAATATCAAACTCATAACCTCACATCTTTCTAACCACTTCTTGTTTCTCTTCTAAATATAATTGTTGTTTCACGAATTGCTAATGACTATCATGATTTGTACTTACCTTGAAGTGTCTTGTTATTGTGTATGTTGGAACATATTTCCCATTTAGACCTTGGTTAATAATCTTGCATAAGTTTTCAAGTGTTTAATGTAAGTTGTTTGATGTGAAAATGGTTCTAGTTCCTAATGTAGTGTCTGCGATCCTAGTTTGTCCACTTTGGACCACTTAGACTAGTGTTTATTCCATAAATTCTTGTTTTTCCACTTACCCACTCATTTCCTTATTCTATGGATTCAATGTTCCCCTATATTTTACATTTTATGAGGTAGCTATTGCATTTCCATGTTTTAAGGAGTTTGGATGCGCCTTCTGAAGGATTCGGTGAATTTGCTTATTAATGGTCCAAAACCAAGCCACTAAACAGCCTCTAGTTACCTCATTATGGTTCCTTTCACACATGTTGACTAGACTAATGACTTCATGCTCCATTTAGCTTCATTTCACCTTAGTATGGCCAGTACTTGGAGTTACACTTGTCATAATGTCATAGATTGCGGGAATTAGTTAAGATAGGCCAACATTAATGTGAGCTACTCATATGGTTTGTTGGACCCATGATATTTTTCCACGGTATTACATGCAATAATTCATACTTATTATATTGGTTTTTTACTCAATCATTGGAGTGGAAAACTTCATGCTGGAGTAATTTTCCTATAGTGTTCTATCCAATATTTCTTCTATGTTCTTGTTATCTCTTGGTGTAGATAATTCTAAGTGAGATTTTTTTTTCTATGGTACATCTAGGTTGGAATTTCACATGACTCATAACTTTTTTTTTGATGTTGTGCAGTCCAAAATCCTACACTGTAAGGGAACCATTTTTTAATTTTATATGGTATGGAGACCATTCCTTTTCATAAATCAATTTGAGTAACTTTTGAAGTTTTTCTCTTTAAGTTCTGAACTTCCAAAGGAAAGGGGGATTCTTTCTTGAATTGAAACTACACCAATGCCATGCCTTAAGGAATCACATTCCAAAATAAAGGTTTTTGTGAATTAAGGAATGGATAATGATGGAATTGTATGGATACCCTCTTTAAATTTTTCAAAACCTTAGATTCCTTCTTTAGTCGAATAAAATGGCTCCTTCAATAAAAATAGTAGAGGTACCTCTATTTGACCATAATTATTTGACCAAATTGAGGTAATAACCATTCACTCCTAAGAATAGTCTAATATTCTTCAAGGTTTTGATAATTAGTGATTCCATCATAGCATTCATTTTATCATATGACTTTGATTCCTTCATAAAATACACTATTATCCAAGTATTTCACTTCTTAAACCCGAAATATTCACTTAGAAAGCTCCTAATATAGTTTTTTTTGCTACAATAGATTTGAGACAATATTTACATTTTGAAAATGATCTTCCTAGTATTTTTTATACATTGGCTTTCTATAAAAAAAAATTAAAAAATATAAAATAGAATTCATCAATCTTTGAAATGTGGAAGGTACATTGGTAAGGGAAAACAACATCATCAAAATTCATATAATGACCTTCTCATTACTCTAAATGATATTTTCATAACATCTATTACTTTATTCTGATATCATCATATACATATTAAATATCAAACTAAGTAAAGCAAATTTCTCCCTGTAATTCATCTAATAATTCATCCATGACATGAATATGAAACGTATCTTTAATTATTATATTCTTAACCTCTTCGTAATATAGGAACATGGACCATGGAACTTCATCTTCTAAAATCATCACTATTGGTGTAGAGAAATCAATTTGGCTATGGTCAATGATGGGAAGACATCGTACATCTATTGAATTTTATGTTTAATCATGTTATTTTGTGAACATGGGTGCTTGCAAGGTATTATATTAGGTGGTACACTTCCAGGTTGAAAGTGAATAGAATGGTCATAATCAAGATTACAAGTAATACATTTAGAAACATCTCCAATTTTTTTTTAATAATTCTAAATCTATCTTTGGAGATCCATTAGAATAGAGAGTATATATTCTTGGACATCTAGGGAGAATTTTTTTTAATTACACCATTGTATCTCTCTTTTAGAAATTTTGTATGCTATTAGAGATACTATGAATTTACCAGATTGGCTTCTTTTTGAATTGTGATGAGGATTGGATTTGTATTTTATTCTATTTTTAAGGAATATTTATCATTATTAAGGTTCTAGATAATTTCTTTGTGCGATTTCTCATCATTTTTAATCTTATGAATGTGATTGATTAGATCTTGTTTATGCTTCATAAGGTGACCATTCTCTTTGATACTTTATAATATTTATTCTTAAGATATTGATTATCCTCTTCTAGATTTGGATTGAATTGTTCTTTATCCTTTTTCTTCTTGATCTAAAGAAGCATTTTTTTACTATGATCACTTCTTCTTATTTTTCAATGGATACTTTGTCAAATTCTTTATGCATATTCTCTATCAATTTCTGAGGTTCTTGGAAAATCACCTTCGAGAAGTCTTTGAATTCTTCAGATGACATAAATATTGAACTTGACTTCACTATAACATCCCAAAATGTGATTTTATTCTTATAGGAAAATGTCATAAAATTATTTCCGAAATTTAAGATAAAAGTCCCCAAGTCTTTTATCCAAGGTAAACCAAAAATTATGTCACCATCATATCTACATAAGGAACTAATAATTGATTTCAATGTGACCATATAATATCCAAAATTAAGTATTAAGCTACTTATTTCAAATTGTTTGTATCCCAAAATTATATCCCTTCACATATATTTGACTCGAAGTCACTAATTCATTAGAGAGTTCAATACTATAAAAATTATTACTTTCAATAGGTGCAATAGAAATGGTGATATCATTCCCTTCAAGTGTCCCTTTATTTATAAATAGTATTGCAACATTTCTTTTTGAGGTGATAGGAAACGCTTCTTTCTTTTCAACATTAAAATCCATATTCTTAAGTTTTTTTAATACACTCAATATGGAATACACCGAATTTTGTAAACCAAAATAATAATATTTCATAATCAATATGTACCAATAATGCAATAATATATATCTATATATAATCGATAAAATTTTGAAAATTTATCTCTTTGATTTTATGAAGGAGTTACTCTATATCCCAGCTTTGGAAAAAACCATGTGTGGTTTTACTTATCTTTTTGTCTTTTTCCATTCAAATGCTTTCTTTCTTCTTTTTCTTGTTACCTTTTTTTTACCTTTTTACCCATTTCTTATTTGTACGAAATAATTAATTAATTTGAATTGATGGTCAAACAAGAAATTAGACAAACTCTAAATAATGACCAAATGATGAATCAGACAACAGGCTCCAATACCACTGTAACAGTAAAAAATCTGTTTACTGAAACTTCTTAAATTTCCACATTCAAAAATACAATAATCCATGAATAGATATAAAATTTGATAAAAATATGATATTTGTAGGACCCTCCAAGTGGTCCAAAAAATAAAACCAAGGTCATGCATATTTTCCAGTAAATGGATCCATTCTAAGCAAAGTTTAACATATATTAACGGTTCTTTTACTATGATATTCTAATGTCCCATAAAACACTAATTTAAATTTGTACATTGCACATGCATAAAAAACCCTTAATATCTACCTCGATGGTACAACATATTTTAATATTTCTAATTTATCAAATAAATATACTTCCAATAATAGTAGAATACCCGTTGATATCGCTAGTCGTTGTCATTTGAGGACGAGTTTGAAGGTTGATTTGTTCTCACTCCACTACAGTTGTTGTTTCCAAATTTCTAATTATTTTGGATCCATCGGCTTCCTCCCTACCATACATTGGTGTTTAATCTCATTTTCCCAGGACCCTCGAGCTCGACGGGGTTGAAAATACCTTGCTAGCAATGGAAGTACAACGCTAGGTTGTTGTTTGGAGGCTCCTAACCTCACTCACATCATACTAAACCAGACTCTTCCATAGTCACTTCAGAACCACCAAAATGTTTTAGGCTCCAAACTATTCCACGACCGAAGAAGAAGATAAAGATCTCCCATTCTTCCTTTCCTTTATCTTTTATTAACCATTTCATCGATTCCCATGCATCCCATGCACCGTTTTTAGTTAATTCTTTAGTTTACTTTAATTAATTAATTAATTAATTTTATTTACCAACCCATGTTTTGGTTATCTTAAGTTCTCTAATTATTTTTTGATTTGTTAATATTTCACTTTATTTCAAGTTCCTTAATTTACTCTGTTAAGTGATTTCTTAATTTTAGTTTATTTATCCTTATTTATTTGTTTATTTGTTTATCAGTTACTTATTTGTTTTTTATTTGTTTATTATTCATTTATTTATCATTTATCATTTAATTTATTTATTATTTACTTGAAGCACTTTATGATCAATTTATTATTTCCCTTAATTAAAATAGATATTGATTGTTGTCGCATTCTCTTCCCGACCATAATTATCAAGGTGCTATGCTCCCAACATGCCCTTTCGACAATTCCCACAAGCAAGGAGTTGTTTATGATGACTGAGCCAATGTTACCTCAGTTCACCCAGACTGGGAAGATCCAGGCAGTTCTTAGGGAATAATGTTGAATCATTATTGTGTTGCCCCCAATAATAATCTTCATGAGTGACCAACTCATGACCTACCCTCACGAAATATGTATTTCATGAACTCAAGGTTTCCTCACTCTATCCAAAGTTCATTTTGTCATTCAATTTTCTATACTTACACTATTCTATTTTCAGGCCCATCACCTGATATGGATCGATTGGAAATCACAATCCCATCATATGCACATAAAACATCATGTGCATCAAATATTATAAACAAGATTTCAAACCTAATATAAATATCTAATTGACATTAATTGACAAATTTTCTCGACTCATCTAGAGTCCATGCACATCATACCTCACGTGAATCAAACATATGATAATTAAATCATATCATAAACAAGATTGATATCTCCTTCCATAGTCTTCGACTCGGCTGGAGTCTTTTCATACTGATGTTTTCTTGCGGCTTATGTACCTACCTTTCCTATAACACTTGACATACCATCAGAGTACATGCTACATAACTTTTGACAATAAAACATTATACAACTTTTAATCATTGTCGATACTTCAGATGATTCTTCATTTTACAATCATAATATGAGTGCATTCACAATTGACCAAATGTAGACATCATCCTCATAGTCATAATTTACTCATTAATATGTCAAATAATTCTTCTTAGGTCACATCTCATCAGTAGTTAATCACTTCACACATGTCTGGGTTATCTGAGATCGGATTCCAACAATAGTATGTCCATACAAAGTTTTAGATCCCAAAATAATAAATAGTCAAGTTATTCGTCATAGAATTACCTCAAGTAATAGTTATTCTTATCTCAATAGTTAGGGTGAAAACATGGTGTTACATATACCCCCACTTCACGAAACTCTGTCCTGAAGTTATAGAATAAGTATGGATAATGTCTATGCATTTCCAATGCACTCTCTTAGGTCAAAGTGTTGGGACAATAACTATTCTTAATTTGAGATCCTCCTACATGAATCACATAATTCTAGTTTACCAAAATACATCAACCATGTTAACTTAGTATAGAGTTATCCTTTCCATCTATACATAATGATTTTATTTAATTACTTTTCCTATCCCTACATGGGGAGTACATAATCCCCTTCTTTAGGAAACTTTGTCTCGAAGTTAATTATTATTGTATATTCAATGCTAGTTTCACTTTATTTTCACATTCGAGTCTTTGTCTCATTCTACTATATTTTAATCAAATGATTGTTCCCATAAGCAGTAAATATGCTACATCATTGGCTTTGTTCCATCCAACAAGGATCCAACACATTCTCATTAACTGCATGGTAATCTCACTGTAATAGAATTCCACTAATATTTTCAATGATTTCCAATACTGACTTAAATTTCCATCACCTCCTAGTCTCCCATGAATACTTGTGATATTCAAATTAACTACAAGGTATACCATATGAATAATCATCCAACTTTTATCATATGAATAACTATAGGTCGATATTTAGTGGTTACGATGATAAGATTAAATTTAGTTTCCTAGTCATATATTTAGTATACTTATTCCCAAATCAAGGAGCTCATCATGCGAGGTTACCCTATTTGATCATTTCCACGGTCATATGACCACGTCGAAAAAATTCCCCAATCACATCTTATGTGCCTCAATAGTCTCATTGAGTCATTCCTCAAGGACTAGTTGTTGTTAATATCCACCATGTCACGTGGTTATCATATATGCATTCATCTTGTCCTGTCGATATTCTATGTAGTTTGTTTGAGAAAAATGTCTTCAAATGACCCTTTCGACGGATTTGTCGAGTTCATTTCCTCGTTTCCCTATCATGGTTAAAATCAAGTTTGTGGTCTTTAGTTTTCATAAATGGTGTTTCCATAATGTAAAATCAATGTCCCTTAGTTCAACTAATCATGATGGTCACATCGATATCTCATTTTCAAAATGTCGAGTTTGTTTCACCTTCTTGACAGTGTGTCAAACTATCGAAAAACGTGTCTTTCAATGATTTATCTGCTAAAATTTATTAAAATTACATCCTTGTTATCTGTCTTACAACAATCTATATCCTTTGATTATTTTTCCCTAATTTACATCTTTCACCTAGAGATTTTGTCCAAATAGACCATTGTGCTTCACTTCCTTAGTATTTAAATAATATGGCATTTAATACTTATCATAACTAAACATTTGGAAATCATGCTTTCAAGGTTTCGATGTCAACTCCCAATTTATCTTGACCAATTCAATTTTTTCACAAGTCCATGTTTATAATTAATCGATAGTTACTCATTAGTTCCAATCTCACATATCTCATGAAAAATCATTAATTTTAACATAGGATTCTAAGGTCAACCAACTAAAATTATAGGAATTTTGAGGTCTAAAATGGGCCTCCTAAGGAAAATAATAAAATAATAGTTAAAATAATAAAATAATATTTATTAATTTTGGAGGAAGAAATAAAAAAACTACTTTTTGTGTTCGTATTTTCGACATATCTCCTTGTTTTTTACTCAAATTTCGATCGAGAGAGCTCGTTGGATGTGGAAATTGATTCTGCATCCAACGAGTACCCACAATGCATACTTTTGATGGACCCCGCTACTCCAAAAACAAGAAATACCTGAAAAAATGTGATGATGACATCATCATCACATTTTTTGTCATCATCACATTTTTTCAGGTATTTCTTGTTTTTGGGGTAGCGGGGTCCATCAAAAGTATGCACTATGGGTACTCGTTGGATGCAGAATCAAATTCCACATCCAATGAGCTCTCTCGATCGGAATTTGAGTAAAAACATGGGGAGACATCATCATCACGTTTTTTCAAGTATTTTTTGTTTTTGGGGTAGCAAGGTCCATCAAAAGCATGCACTATGAACTCGTTCGATGCAGAATCAAATTCTGCATCCAACAAGATCTCCCGAACGAAATTTGAGTAAAAACACAGGGAGATATGCCAAAAATACGAGAAAAAAATGTATTTTTTTTTTATGACAAATATTTCAACTCAACCATTATGGTTGACTCATTTTATTGAAATTCTATTGGTGCTTGAATTCGAACTTGCAAGAACTTATTGTTGGTAGGTTTTCTTATAAGGCCCATTTTAGACCCCAAATTTCCTCTAATGACATTATGCAATCTCTATCTATAAGTATGTTTACTAAGTTCTCCCTCGATCATAATTGATAATATAATTAATCTTTACTAAAAAATATATACAATAATCAACTATCTAAGTTGTGATTATTCTTTCCTAAAACTCAATAAGAATATAAACAATGAACCTTTCTATGTAAATACATTTATTCATATTTCCTCATTATAATGATCATACTCATTAATCATAACCTTAATCCTTAA